>CM040123.1:70035563-70338589 GCA_022559845.1 Amorphophallus konjac | reverse complement strand
TGCATTGGCCAATCCTATTGAGTGTTGGTAGAAGTGATTGTTCTACTTCTATATTGTTTAAAGTTTAAGTGATTGCTCTACTTCGATATTGCTTAAAGTTTATCATGAATGTTCTTGAATTATCTTAAGGATAGTACCCATCGTCTCATCACGAAAGTTCTTGATATATCTCTGGAAATGACCATCGTCTTATCTACTATCATGATCTTGAAATTATTGACATCTTGTTATCTTGAAATTACTTGAAAATTCCTTATACAAAATTTCCTACTTGAAATTCATGATCAATTACTTCATGACACGAATTGTTAAATACTTAAAGATTGCCTGGCTTTAGAGATATAAAATCCTACTGAGCTTTTTGCTCACCCTACGTTTTGGTTAATTGTTGCAGGAAATGAAAATGAACAAGAGAATAGACAAGAGTGAAAGAGTGAATTTTTCCTTTTTACCTAGATTTATGTAAATCATTAGTGTTTTTATAAGGATTATGTATTTGAAAAATTTGGAAGATTGTATCATGCCTTTATGGCTTATAAATTAGTGATGTAAACCTTTACTTTGATGGAATAAAATTAACAATTTCATCTTAGCTCTCTATCTATAGAATTAAATTGGTACATACTCTGATCGACACGAGTGCCTCGTAACTGCTCACGCCCTCGATTTACTGCGTCGGGACGTGACAGTTTTAGTGGTATCAGAGCCTAGGTTACATAAAACCAAGGATTCTTAAAACTTAGGTTTCCCTTGATAGAAGCTTGGTTAGAAATTTAAACTTTCCCGGTAAGATTGGGTAGAAACACGGGTTAAGTTTTAAAAAGAATGAATTATCAAGAAATAAATACCAAGGAAAAATAATTAAACCCTATAACAATGGTTTCAGGCTAAATCTCGCAAATGGCCGCCGAGAGAGCTCAATGGCGCGAGATGCAATGCACATTCCAAGGATTAACACAAGCCTTGCAACAAGTTGCGCAAGGTGGAGCACGACATGAAGCTGGGGATTTGCATCAGAAATTCCAAAAGATGAATCCCCCGAAGTTTAGTGGATCTATTGACCCGGATGAAGCGGAGAATTGGGTGCAAGAAATAGAGAGAACCTTTAAAGTAATGCAATGCACTGATGAAGATAAGGTACTACTAGGGACCTATCAACTAGAAAAGGATGCCCGAGCATGGTGGGTATCCGTCGAAGCGATCTTGCCCAATGAACAAGTTACATGGGACGAGTTCTTAGAACATTTTAATGAGAAGTATTTCTCGGAAAGAATCCGCGACAAGAAGGCCATGGAGTTCGCGGCATTAAAACAACGTAGCTTATCCATAGCAGATTATGAAGCGACATTTTCTAGATTAGCTCGGTATGCCCCACACCTAGTTTGTAGGGAGAAAATGAGAGCAAGAAGATTTATGAACGGATTAAAGGTGGAACTCATTCCTCGATTGGCTCCATTGGAGATTCAAACTTATACAGAAATGGTTAGGAAAGCACAAATTTTAGAAGATGCTATGGATATGGTGGAGCGAATCAAAGGGAAAATCGCCAAGAAAGAATTAGTCGATGGATCCAAAAGCAAGGAACCCGTGAGTGACAAGAAGAGGTTAAATGGAGGTAACGATTTCCGTAAGGACAAGAAGCTCCGGAATAATGATCAACGAATTGTTCCAGTTAAGGAAAAATGTGAACATTGTAAGAAAGGAAGGCACAACCCAGATGAGTGTTGGTATAAACTTGGGAAGTGCATCCGTTGCGGAAGCATGGATCATAAAATTGCCCGTTGTCCACTCTTAAAGAAAGAAGTGCCGCAAGCATTGTAAGGTAACTTTATAAACCTATCTCGTCCATAAATTTGATATGGTGATCTTAGCACTTAGTATGTTATAAAAATGATATAGTTAGAATGCATAGTTTGGATATGGTAATTTTACCCCACTATTACGGAAAGAAAATCATGTGAATTTGGGGACCAAATTCTTTTAAGTGGGGGAGGATGTAGAAACCCGATAACTTAAAATAAGAAATAAAATTTTCAAATAAATTATACAATTAAATTTTTCATGAAATGATTAATTTATATTTTTACTAAGTGAAATAAAGTGGATTACTGATTTTACTTGAATTTACTTAAGGTAAAGTGAAAAATAAATGCTTTAACCCTTAGATAAATCATTGCAAGCCCAATACAAGTCCATATAATAGACTAGGATTACAATTAGCCCATTGAAAAATCTATAATGGGTTGGATTAATAGATTAAAGGTTTTATTAAAGGATAATTAGATCAAAATTCGTAACACATGTTTAATATGACATTTAAGGGATTAAAATAACCCCATTTCTAGAAGATTGACTCAAGAATCAACCCTTACCTAACATACAACTTTAGACCAGCCGAAATTACATTATTTGCACACCAATTCACACCAAAAATGGGCTAGATTAAGCAGAGAAATTGAATTTTTCTTCTAAATTCGGACTTAATGGGTTAGGTAAAATTAGGTGAGGAATCTTGACAAAATCGGTCATGTTTTGGCTATAACTAGAACCCCAATCAATCCACAAACCATCCCTGGAGGCCTAAGCTATGCTAGTTTGAAGATTGAAGGAGATTTGAAGGAAGATTTGGGAGAAATCAAGTGTTTCATCTTATTTGGGGATTTTTCTTACCTCTTCCTTAGATCCGTAAAAAGGTAGATATCTCTCAGGCTAAATTCTAATTAAAGCATGCTAGATTGTTCCTTTTTCAATACTTTTTCCATTGATACCTTATTCACTAAATTTCATTGAGAAATGAGTGAGTTATAGCCATTTTAGTGAAGAAAATCGAAAGTTGCAGAAAAAGTGTTCACCCCTTGGGTCGACAATCGAGATCGAGTTTTCTGTTAAAAAAAATGAAACTTAGTGTCGACCCACTAGGTCGACACTTTTTCACGGCCGTTCTGTTTTAAGAACAAAATCGCATATGGGAAATAAGTGTCGACCCACTAGGTCAACACTTTCAGCCCGCAAACAAGAGTCGACCCCTTGGGGTCGACACTTTTCCTGTCATACAATATATATATATATACACTCATATGAAAAAACCAACCACACCACACCCCGGCCCGGCCCGATGCGGTGCGGTGTGGTGCGGTGCGGTTGACCCAAGGGTGAGCTCTCCAACATATAAAGCCATGGAAGTTTTCTAAACTTCCAATGTGGGACTAAAGATTAGTCACTAAACAATATGAACTATAACATTTAGAATCTCTAATAATTATAAATATGTAGTCACCAAAAATAAGAAAAAGTAATATTAATATGCTTTAATTCTTACAGCATGTTAAAAATTATTTTTTGAAGAATAAAATTATTTTTGCATGTAAAAATTTATTTTTAACCATATTAGTAAATTAATGCATGAAAAATATTTTTAGCATGTTAAAAATGACTTACAACATGATAAATTTATTTTATACATACTGAGATATATAAACTATTTTCAGCATGTTAAAATCTATTTAAACTATTTTTTTGTGCATGTTAAACCTAATTTTTCCTATTAAATAATTAGTAAATTGATGCATGAAAATTACTTCCAGCATAATAAAATTTCTTCCAGCATTATAAATTTATTCCTAGCATATTAGAATTATTTTTAGCATATTATAATTATTTTTAGTATATTAAAACTATTTTTCAGCATGATAATTCTATTTTCCTATCTAATAATTAGTAAATAAATATAGAAAAATAATTTTCAGCATGATAAAATTTATGTTGTTATCAGAAAATTTCTATAATCAGCATGGTAAGCTTATCTTTATCATCCTATCAGTAAGTTAATGTATGAGAATTATTTTAGCATGTTAAGTAGTAATTTTAGCATGTTAAATATTAATTTTCAGTATGTAAAAATTAAATCCAGCATAAAAATTTATTTTTTATCATCTTATCAGTAAAATAACGTATGAAAATTATTTTCAGCATGATAAAATTATTTTCAGCAAGTTAGAATTATTTTCGACATAAAAATCTATTTTTTATAACAAAATTCTAATTTTTATAATAAATCACCGTTTTGGCTAAACTAATGCATCTTTAATATACAAAAACTTCCTGTAAACATGTCTAAACACGTGTAAATCGAATGCACGTAAGATTAAACTATGGAATTAAATTAATTCTATTAAACTCTACTTACTTAAATTTTCTTCCTAGTTACCGTTCTTTCTTGAATTCCACGACTTAATGTCGTTAAACATGATGCCTTAAAATTATTATTCACTTCACTTGCAACTTCTGAGATTTTTGCCAGATCTATACTTTTTACAAATGAGCTTATTCTTGAAATTCATTGGCCATACACGTGGAATTGATATAGATAAATGTCAGGGGCTATGGGTCCCAATTAAATGACATTTAAATGCTATTGTATAAATGAGGAGCTTTGATCTGATCCCATGGGCGAGGTAAAGTCCAAATATAAATAGGTATTATAATGATCAGGTGCTGGCATTCACCAATACATGGTCTATTACAATTAGGGGCAATCATACAGTCGTGAGAACCCCTAAGTGTGTAGCCAAATAGTGATGTTCCATGAGAGACTGTCATATCGTCGTGATCCCCCCTTAGTGCATTGGCCAATCCTATTGAGTGTTGGTAGAAGTGATTGTTCTACTTCTATATTGTTTAAAGTTCAAGTGATTGCTCTACTTCGATATTGCTTAAAGTTTATCATGAATGTTCTTGAATTATCTTAATGATAGTACACATCGTCTCATCACGAAAGTTCTTGATATATCTCTGGAAATGACCATCGTCTTATCTACTATCATGATCTTGAAATTATTGACATCTTGTTATCTTGAAATTACTTGAAAATTCCTTATACAAAATTTCCTACTTGAAATTCATGATCAATTACTTCATGACACGAATTGTTAAATACTTAAAGATTGCCTGGCTTTAAAGATATAAAATCCTACTGAGCTTTTTGCTCACCCTACGTTTTGGTTAATTGTTGCAGGAAATGAAAATGAACAAGAGAATGGAGAAGAGTGAAAGAGTGAATTTTTCCTTTTTACCTAGGTTTATGTAGATCATTAGTGTTTTTATAAGGATTATGTATTTGGAAAAATTGGAAGATTGTATCATGCCTTTCACGTGAAGATTGGCGGTCTCACTTCAGAACCATGACGCAAAGCTTTTTTACTTGTGCACCGGCATGCCTACTCTCACGCGAACTCCTCGCGAGGTGTTCTCCCGGAGCTGAACTCCAACTGATTGGCGCGACGTAATTTGTTCATTATAACGCGCATCGGGGCTGCATCCAAATCGGCATTCCACGCCACTCGTTCCCACTGCTAACCGGCATCGTTCCTTTGAAGAAGAGGGAGTTGGGCACGGAAGCGGATGCGAAGGAAGCGAAGGCCATTAAAGCACCCTGGAAGACAAGTGTTGCGGGAAAGGCATTAGCGAACGTGGAGGAAGAATGCGAGCTGTGGAGGGCTTATTTAACCGAACTGGGGAAGTTAAGGCCTAAAGCGCCTAAGCCCCTAATGTAGCTCACCCTGTTGCTTTAATGGAATAACTGCGAAGTTATTGTGTGTAAAAGTTTTCTTTGAATTTTCAGCTCTCATTTCCTTTCATTATTTCCTCCCTTTTTTTACTTTATTATTATTATATATATGTGTGTTTTTTTAATATGGGCGCGTCCAGATATCTAGACGCCCCAATTTTTTTTTTAAATATGGGCGCGTCCAAATGCCTGGACGCCCCACAAATTTTTTTTTTTTAAATATGGGCGCGTCGATTCCCCTGGACGTCCCAAAAATTTTTTTTTTTTAAATATGGCCGCGTCCATGCCCTGGATGCCCCTGGATGCCCCAAATTTTTTTTTTAAAAAAAATATGGGCCTGTCCAAGCTCCTGGACGCCCCACAAAAAATTGTTTTTTTAAAATATGGGCGCGTCCAGGCTTCTGGATGCCCCAATTTTTTTTTAAAATATGTATGCAAATTAATCTATATGCATGAATGCAGGATGCTCGTGACACTGTCATTGCCGACTTGCAGGCCCAGCTGGCAGACGCCAGGCAGCAGCTGGCAGCCGTCCGGCAGGAGTTGGAGATCCTGGTGAGCTTATGCAGTGTACTACACATTTTTTTTTAATTGTGACCTGGATTTTCGATGCTTAGCCTTTGACTGTTGCTCCTATGTTTCGGTGGGTCCATCACACGGTAGTAGCCGGGATGGCTGGCGGGGCAGGCTCTAGTTCCTGGGGCCCTCCTCCGGAGGTCTCTTCCCTCCAAGAGCAACTGGCGCATGCGGTGGCCCGGGCTGAGGAGGTCGAGCGCGACCGCGCGGCAGGAGTGAGTGCTTGCTTAACCCCGGCTCTCCTTCCAGTTGCTCTTCTTCCTTCACCGATCTTTTACGGGTCATGCGGGCTTTGGTAGGTGGCGGAGATTCGAGATGCCCTAGCTCGTGCAGTCGGTGCCGAGCAGGAGCGCAATGCCTTGGTGGTAGAGCGTGACGCCCTGATAGCGGAGCTAGAGGAGGAGCGACGGCGGGAGGCTGAGGAGCTTCCTCGCGACGTGCTGGAGCTACGGATTGCCCTCGAACTGTCGAGGAGAGAGGCGATGAGAGAATAGAGGGAGGACAGGAGGGTAGAGCGGTAGCGAGATTGGGACGAGAGGAGGGCTCTGGAGGCCCAGATGATGGAGCTCCGATTGAGCCTTGGCTCAGCGAAGGGGAGGCTTCGGGAGAGTGAGGAGTTGTATCAGAGGGCGAAGGAGCGTGGGGCGTGACTTCGTCAGTCTGGTTCCTTCTCCATGGGCAGCTTCCTGGTTTCTTCGGCCGAGGAGCGTCGTTGCACCTTCGAGGTTGGCGTGGCACCATAGGGTGAGGCAAGCACCGCCTCTCAGAGTTCACAGAGGCCCCCTAGGAATCCCCGTCGGAGGAGGGAGGCGAGAGATGATCAGGAGGGTGGTGGCGAGAGTTAGAGAGTTGCTTGTACACCCCACCTTCCTCACTTTATGATGTACAACTGACTATTTGCTTATGTGAAATGAAATGGTTCATTCTGTTGTGTGCACTTTCCCTTTCCCACGCTTCTTTTCTTGCACTTGTTCTTTTGAGGCACGCTTCACGAGACCTTGCCCTGAAAAGTAGGGAATTACGCCTTGCACGAAGGGATCCTATTTTTTTTGTCTTTTTTGGGCGCGTCTAGGCGCGAGGACGCGTCTTAACTTTCAATTCAAATTTAAAACGCCAGGCGGCCCTTCTTCTTCCGTGCCTTGCCCGCAAACGAGCCCGCCTCCCGTCGAGATTTGCTCGCCTGTCTTCATCTTCTTCCACTCTCGATCGATGGAGTTTGGTGGGCCAAATCGTGGTGAAGGGAGAGAGGGGCGAGGAACTCCTTGCCCGAGGAGGGATGCGCAAGAGCATGGAGAGGCGTCCATGGAAGAGGAAGGGCCCCTTCAGGCACTTGAGGGACCCGAGAGGCCCGATGGCACGGAGGGAGGTGAACACGGCCCGGTAGGTCCTTCGATCTCCTCCTCTTTGATCCATTTTAAGTTTGGAGCGAGCCATGTGAGAGGGGAAAAGGGTTCGGTGAGTGTTGTACTCAAATGATGGACGCATCCTTGACAGGAGACGCGTTCTCGTTGTTTGACGTAAGACCCTCCTTTCTTGATGTAAGGCATGGCAAGGACCCCAGGCTTGGCCGATGAATGGGCGAGCGCGGATGAGCCGAGCCGTGTCAGGAAGGAGAGTCGCGGCAAGGCGAAGCTCGAGGACTGACGCATACGTCTCCCAGGACAGAAAGGGAGCGTGTTGGTGCAGGATAGCGCCGACTTCCTGCGGTAGCGGAGAGAGAGTCATGTGGGACCTCTCCAATCCGGGGATACGCGTGACGTCAACGGCTTGCGTGCCCAACTAGCAGAGGCTCGGCGGCAGCTGACCGTCACTCAATAGGAACTGGCGATCCTGGTAAGTTAAGTGTTGCATTTTTTTATTTAATTTTTTTTGCTTTAAATTTGGAGCTTAGCCGATGGCCGTTGTTTGTTTCTTCCAGCGTGCTCAGCGGGCAGCGATGGCAGGAATGGCTGGCGGTGCATCTTCCAGCTCCTCCGCCCCTTTTCTTGAGATTGCCTCTCTCCGAGAGCAACTTGCCGGTGCGGTGGCCTGCGCGGCCCGGGCTGAAGAGGAGCGTGATGCCTGGGTAGCGACTATAGCAGAGCTGCGGCGTCATAGTGAAGAGAGGCCACATCCGGACATCCTAGAGTTGAGGGTGTTCCTCCAGGTGGTCAAGAGAGAGGCGGAAAGAGAAAGGCTAGAGAGGGAGAAGGAGAGGGAGGACAGAAGAGCCATGGAGGTCCAGGTGAGTGAGCTCCAACTAGGCCTTCGAGCTATTGGACAGAGGCTAGAAGACATGGAGGCAAGCTATGAGAGGGCACGAGAATCCGGGGCGCGACTCCGCCAGTCTGGCCAGCTCCATATGGGTGGCTTCTTTGCTATGCCAGGGGAGCAACAGCGGGTCGCCGCTGCTGAGCAGGCGCCACGAGGCTAGGCGAGTGCTGCTGTAGGGGGCTCCAGAAGGCCCCTGAGGGACCCTCACCTTAGGGGAGAGGAGAGGGATGCCTAGAGAGATGAGTGTGAAGGTGATGGCGAGAGTTGGCGAGCTAGCATACGCCTCCCCTCTATGATTGTGATGTTTATGACAGTTTATGTAGACTTATGAATGGAGTGATTTGATTTCCTGCCGCTTATTTATCCTCTTGTGCATTCCTTCTTCCTTACGCTTCTTCACTGTTCCCATGTGACGTGCTTGTCGATACCCCGTCCGAAAACGGGGACTCATATCTCGCTCCGACCGTCTTTCACACGGAAATCTGCCGCCGAAGTCAATAATGACGGCTCTAGCCTCTTCTCCTTTACGACCTTCCAATCTTCCCGGACGACCTCTACAGCATGACAGGGCATCCCTAGACTGCGTAGGGAGTGAGTCATCATATAGCACCATCAATCAATTACCCTGCGAGCGGTGAAGTGACACATGTGGGACCGCAAGGAAGGTGCCTTATCACGAGGGTTATCGTTAACAGTGATGTAGGCAGTCTTGACTCGCCCTTCTCCCATTTCTATAAATACCGTCCTCGTTCGTCTCCCCAGGGGCACTGGTAGGCAACAAGTTTCCATGGAAACGGAAGAGCTAAGGGTTCTAAGGTTCAAAATGGAGGGTGAATCTTCCCACTCTTCGAAGAGAAGCAGGTCCAGTGGTAGCAGTTCCAGGAGGTTCTTAGACCTCGAAGGGCACTTCAGTGAAAGGACCCAATCGCAACCCGTAAGATGAGCTTTCTTGCCCCTTCTCTCATTCTTTCTTCCTCTCTTCTAACAAAACCCCTCCTTGTGTATGCGCAGGGTGTGATGAAATCACACATTACATGGGAGTTGGTAGTGGCTGCATACCGGGGTCTTCCGAATTTTCAGAAGGCCAGGCTAGACGTGATGGGGCTTGGAGTCTTTCTTCGGATCAAGCCAATCAGGCTCGACCTTGCCCTCGTCCAAGCATTGCACGAAAGGTGGGATCTAATGAGCGGTGCTTTCTTGATGCCTTGGGGGCACATGGTGCCCAGCCTGGAAGATGTGGTCCGAATTATGGGCCTGAAAGTGGATGGCGAGGCACTGACTGGCATTACGTACTCCGACTACCGAGAGGCTGCCCAGAGGTTACTAGGGTTGGACCTAGATGATCGCAAAAATAGGTCTGTAGCCAAGACGCCTATTATGGAGACGTTGAGGCTTACTGACATTCGTTCTCGTGATGATGAGTCCTTGAAAGAGTTCATGGAGAGGACTGAAAGAGGATGCCGTGCTATCTACTGCGTAGACGCGAGCAATTGGGAGAGAGCCAACATGGATTTGAGGAGATTCATGTTCTTCCTGTTGGGGAAATTGTTGTTGGGCTCGAAAGGAGACAGCATTCATTGCCGTTTCTTAGAATTCCTGGTAGACCTTGAGAAAGTGGGACGATACGCCTGGGGTGCAGCCATGCTGGCGCATCTATTTGCGGGCCTGTCTGAAAAGACAGACCGAGAGATAACAGTGAGTGGTTTCACGCCGTTCATCCAGATATCCTGCTTCTTCTTTTGATTATTTTTTTTTGATATGTTAATGACACATGACGGTGCAATTGTGGAGCTATTATTACCTCTCCATGGGAAAAGCCCGGCATTGGCGACCGATGGCGGTGCCGCTGGCGAGGCGGTAGCAACCTATCACGAGCCCAGCCTCTCTATCCTACCAGCTGATGGTGTTAAGGCGCGAGTTGCAAGAGTTCCCCGCGGCAATGGTGATTATTATTTCATCATCATCTTTTTCTCCCCTTTTTTTATATTAAGAAGATGTGTGTGACCTGACCCAGGTGGTCTGGAGGCCTTATGCGGGCATGACTGACGCCGATCTCTGGATGCACTGTTTGAACGAAATCGAGCCACTTCGGCTACGATTGGCCATGAGGTGATGCGGGACGGACTGAGGAGACGACGCTATATGAGACGGACACGACTCGACCAGCAATGACACGACTACTAGAGCGACCTCGACTCGACACTAAGAGCTCCTATGGGCTACACGTCGCTAACAGAAGTGCAAACTCACTCGTCGTCCCAAGCGAGGGAAAGTGTGGATCGTGCGCGGTTAAGGAACCGGTAGAGTTCAAGATAGTCTGACTCAACTTCCGGACTCGGATCGAGTCGCGGGACGGGTCACTCTCACACTCACAGCGGCGACATGAACACACGGGCTAGGAACCTACACTCTCGCAGCGGCATAAGACCATATACTAGCTAAGCAAAGTAACGCCGAGAAGTTTAGACCGTTACCTCCACGCACCCGGCGTGGCGAAGATAACCCCGGCCGATTTACGGACTCCCGGTTAAACAGTTTTACAGCAGTACAAATATTTGACCCACTCTACGCAGGGAGGTAATAGGTCACATATGGGACCCGGGAATCACGCGAATCGGGTTGACGGGCAGCATCTTGATGTCGCCCGGCGGTGCCGAACTCCGCGTTTTCGTGCTGTCCGGACGGCACGATCTACGGGTCCGTGGGGCCCACGGATGGCGCTGTCCTCCCGGCCTGCAGGGGTGGGGCCCGCTGTGATGGGGACCCCTAGTGGCGTGCCTCCCTGGACTGCGGTCGGTCGGAAACTCCGATCGGTGGCCGATCGGCTCCGATCTCCACGTTGTGAAGTGGCTGCCCACGGATTCTGGTTTCTGTTTTCCGACGCGCGCTCCGGCGAGATCGGCCGCTGCGACCAATCCCGATGTCGGATCGGGGCACAAGAGCTATCGTTGGAAAGCTCTCTTGAAATCCTTCAATCTAGGCCCTGAGAGGGGATCTGGATCTGCACGAATCTGGATGTTGTTGAATTTTGAAGCTTCTGGTGTACAGTACCCGAACTCTCAGATGAGCAGGTGAGTTGTCTGAGAACTATCGTTGACCGTAAGGTAGACGTCCGATTCAGATCCTGAGCTCTTCACAAAAGTTGTAGAGATTTGAACAAAGAAAACGGAAATAATTTTTGTGGAAGGGTTGGTGGAGGCTATGATTTTTTATGATTTTAACACTGGAGGGTGGTCGGATCTGGAAACTGGCAGACAGTACTGTAGATGGATCAGAAGATGAATTTTGAAAAATATGAGATGATCTTCTGAAATTCCAAGAAAATTTAGGGATGGAGGGGAAGGTGGACAAAACTCCCAGTAAATTTGGGAGATTCAGAAAAAATCAAAAAGGTGGTCGAAGACTGGAAACTCAGAAAGAAAGTGGATCTGGACAGAAAGCAGCCAGATCTGGAATGAAATGGGAAACGAAAATGGAAAATTAGATTTTTGGATCTGAAAACCAAACCAATTTTTGTGGGAGCTGGAGGGGACCTCTGGAACACGCCCTCAAAATCCCAGCTCAAAAGGATGTCGTGGCTGATAGCAGGAATTCGTGGAAGAGGCTACTACGGGTGGATGGCAGAACTCCGACGAACACGATGGCGGTGCGATGGCGGCGGCGACCGGAACTGATAGTGGAGGAGTCACACCTCCTGAGGGCAACCTTCACAACTGCTAGGGGGAGAGGGAGGAGAGAGGAAGGGGGCGACCCTTGCTGCTCCAACAATAATCTCAAATTTTGTTCTTCATTAATTCTTCCAAATGGGAAAATACAAGTTTTATATGCTACATGTCAAATCCAATATCCACCATTGGATCTTGGAATGGGGAAGGGATGGCCTAGATTAAGTGTGACCAACACACACACACAAAAAATAAATAAAAATTCAAGGGGGGGACGACCTATTGACCAAGGGGACATGGTAGGTGGGGTGGGTGGGGAAATGTTGACAATTTTGGTCCATTGTCCCCCATGTGGACAATTGGCTAGTCCAAGGCTTCTAGATGCCACCTAGGAGGTTGACCAACCCCACAAAGATGACATGGACCAATGGGAGGGGGTCTGGGGGCCCATGGGACCCGGGAGTCCCATTTTGCAAATAAGCCCCTCTTACAATCAAAATTATAAATCGAATAAAATGAAACAAACACACATTACACACAAATAAAGTCTAAACAAATATGATAAATGTTGAGACTCAAGGGGGAGTCTCCAGGCTGTCCTCGAGCCAGATGGACGCTAAAGTGGCTCGAGTCATGCTCTACGTGCGGTACCGGTGGCTCGGCGTAACTGCTCGGGTGTCCGCACCATGAGGAATCTAGGGTTGGCCCAAGAATGGGTGAACATGACTACCACACCACGTGTCGGGAGAAAGACGCGTGGGCCGGTGACCTCCATTGATTGGAGAGTGCGGTTCCCCGAGCAATACAAGGACTGGCAACGGGGTGGCACTCCCGTGGAGTCACATGCTCAAGACGGCGAGGATTATCTGCGCCTCTATAAGGCGATGTATGCAGAGCGACTCCATCCTGAAGGGACCTTGGAGGTGAACAACATTTTTTTCTTTTTTTTTATTTTTTATGTTAACTTATGTCCTGGCCACAGGATGTTCGTGACACTATGATAGCGAACCTGCAAGCTCGCCTGGTAGGCACGGAGCGACAGTTACATGATACTTGCGCAGCTTTGAGTTCTTCGGTAAGCCTACATACACACGATCATAGACCAAGATTCCTGGCGTTAGGTCCTCGGTGTCACCTTATGTGTGTTGTAGCGTGCCCAGCTTGATGCGGCTTCCTCAGCAATGGGGGCGGATGGTGTCTCTTCCAGTTTGTGGATCCCCACTTCTGAACTTGATTTGCTTCATGAGCAGCTTGCTCATACTACGCAGCGAGCCGCGGAGGCAGAAGGAATGCTTTCCACACAGGTGAGTGTTTCACCATTGAATTTCACTTATTCGTGCCTCCACATATCTGAGATGATGGTCATGGTAGACGAAAGAGGTGCAAGATGCACTTGCTGGCACCGCGCAAGGGGAAGCCAGAATAGCGAAACTGGAGGAAGAGTTGCGACATTGTTCAGATGATGGCTCTTCTCAGGACGCCGTGGAACTGAGGATTACCCTTCAGCTGGAAAGGGAGGACCGCGAGAGAGAGCGCACAGAAAGGGAAAGAGACACCGAAAGACGGAGAGCCGACAGATTGGCTGAGAGGGAGGAGCGTAGGCCATGGAGGCCCAGCTGTTTGAATTTCGAACCAGCCTCGGTCTTGCCGAACAATGGCTAAGAGATGGTGAAGAGCGCTACCGAAGAGCACGAGAGCGTGGCTTTCATGTTAGTAGCTTCTTCGCTGCCCCTGTCGATCGACGGGGAGTAGAGATGGGAAGATGAGTACCGAGCAGTAGAGGCGCCGCCTTGCAGGGTTTAGCTACGCCCTTCGGGATTCTCCGCCTGGAGAGTGGAGAAAGGGGTAACACTGAGAGAGAGGATGAAACTTAATGTACAATTCCTAGAAGGGAATAAGGAAAGGAATGTTCTGTTTCTTGTCTCCTGCCTTCGTGTCTGCTCTTCAACCCTGCACATGTGGCTTACAGAAACAAGTCAGTTTTTTCGTTCGACTCGGCCCCTTGCTCAGAGAGCGGGTGATTGCTTTAAGACTAGCCTTGATAACGAGTCAAGGGGCCGAGCCCTTATCAATTAAAGTAAAAGTAGAGATGATGAATGCAACATGCGTACACACAGATGAGAACGAGAATGTAAAAGTGTAGCACACAAATGAGATCACACAGATGAAATTTTTTTTATATTTTATATTTTATATTTTTTTGGGGTTTTGACATAAAGGACACTAGTTATGACAACCGACATGGTTCTCGGATCATGGGTGTTTAGATCATTCTTAAGTAGCCTAAAGCAGGGTTAACGTGCTCCAAGGGAATTCCCGCTTGGACTTACTCGACGGAGCCCTCTGGGGGGGCCTCTTAATCACAAACATTACCATTTTTTTTGTACATTTTTGTAACTAATGCCTGGCAACCATCCTTATGGCACCTGACCTATATGAAGACAGGTTTTCTCACTAACCTCCCGGGTATCCTGCGTGCACATCTACGTTGATTTGGGCCCCTAGACCCCTCAAGTGATAGTCCTGCCGGTTAAGACTTAACCTGATGACAAAACCGTCATGCCATGCTTAGGCTCCCAGTTGCTTCCGACCACAAGGAGACACCGAAAGAGTGTTCAGGGTAAAGGATTTGCCCGACCCGGGTCTATTTCCTCACAACTCTAGATGGTATATGATGGAACACCTTGGAACCCTAACAGTCAACCGCGCAACGCTGACCCGGAATCAGACGCCGTCACACCTATTGGTGACGCGCTTGCATTGACCTAAGCCCGAGGTTGAAGTAAGAAACCACCGAGGTAGTAGATAGAGGTCTTGACCGGCCAGAAACATCGAGACTCCTTCGCGGCGATGGCTTTCGCTTTTCGAAGTGGACAGTTATATGTGTGTTTTGCTAAAACGAGGTTGCTTGCCTTCGTGGAGCGCGCCTTTCAGGATTTCCATTGAGCTTTCATCTTTGAGGGGAGAAAGAAGAGTATGGTGAGGGAAACCTTCCGAGAGGACCGATAAAACCGTTAATCCGACAAGCTAATCGGGACCTACTCGACCTTTCCCCTTTTGGACGACTTCGGACCAAGCCTCGAACAAGGTTGCATTGCCCCTTTGTGGAATTTAGCTTGTGTTTTGAGGGGTTTCGCTTATTGAAATCAGGCACGGCCACGACCAAGCTTTCATTTGACTTTGATTTATCTCTTCTTTTTTTTTGAGGGAGACATGAAGATTTGATATGTAGGGATCCCTCTTGTATGCCTGCGGGGACACTGCCCTCTTCTCGTGCTCTGACTCGAGTTCGAGGAGATGAATCCTACTCTTGTTGTGTCCCTGTGGTTTTGATGATAGCAAACACTATAAGTCATCATTTGTTTGTGTCTGCATATGAATGTTTGATTGAGCATCTCTTGAGTGTCATTCCAACGAACAGGCTGTGTGCATTTTCGATGCATTTCATAACTATGTTTCATGGTGGCCATCAGTCAATGGATGTCTAGACTCATGCATTTCATAACTATGCTCAGGTTAAGTCTGTACAGAGCCTTAAGTCTGTACAGAACCTTGTTACATCGTCTGCTAAGTATTTCCAAAGTCTGTACAACGTGTGTTGCTGCTCGTGACTTACTCAGTGCATATGTGCATCATATACTAAGTCTATACATTACCGCTAGTGCTTGTATCACTTGCCAAGTCCATACATCGTGTGCATCCATGCATAATCACCAGGTAGCAAGTCTGTACATTGCCCTGTTTCAGGCACGGCAAAGTCTGCACATGGTTGCTTTGAAGCTGCATCAAGTCTATACAGTCTCTCGCACACACGTTCAAAGTCTGTACAGAGTCTTATTGCATCGTTTATCAAGTCTATACATTGCATGCAGGTAAAGTCTGTGCATTGGCAAAGTCTGTACATCGTTGGCTTGTGCACGCATCGTCTTACAAAGTCTGTACATCGGTGCGTCTTACTTAGCGTCTATGTGCTTCAAGCTTTCCAAAGTCTTTACATTGTCTAGCACACACACATCAAGTATGTACAGCAAGATCGGTCAAGTCTGTACAACAATTGCCTTGCAGCATGCACGCTATCAAGTCTGTACAGCCTTTGCAGCACATCCAAGTCTATACATTGCATATGGTTGTGCATCACTCAAGTCTATACATTCGTTGTGCATAGTCCATGCATTGCATGAAGTCTGCACATTGTGTGTTGCTATGCTCTAGCTTTGCATTCACTCTAAAGTCTATACATTGTCTGCCCTGCACACACAAGTCCATACATTACATTTGGGCATCAAAGTCTTTACACGCAGACAAAGTCTGTACAATCCCTCCCATGCATTCTAAGTCTATACATGCTTCGGATGGCATCACATAAAGTCTGTACATCTGCATTCATTTGTCTGGCTGCATAACACTAAGTCTACACATCTACCCATAGCAAGTCTGCACATCCCGTTTGCACTAAGTCTGTACATGGTCCTGGCGCTCACAAAGTCTATACATGGTCCTGACTCTCACAAAGTCTGTACATGGTCCTGGCGCTCGCAAAGTCTGTACATCGACTTGGCGCTCGCAAAGTCTGTACATCGGCTTGGCGCTCATAGAGTCTTGTTGCGTCTATGTGCATAGTCCATGCATTGTCAAGTCTATACAGCGTCTCTCTTAGCGTCTTGTGCATGCAGCATAGAAAGTCTGTACATTCGTTGACAGACTCATGCATAAAAACTAAAACAAAGTCTGTACATTCGGTGACAACTTGTCTGAGCATCTCATGCATTCAATGTGCATACTTTCATTCTATTGTGCATCCTTCAATACAAAGTCTGCACATTCACTGCTGATATGGTTATGCTGCTGTTCAGCAAGTCTATACATGCTCTGCTCGTGGCTTAGTCTTTCAATCCATGTTCATTGTGCATATGTGCATCTCCTTCAAGATGAAGTCTATACATTTCTTTCCAAGCATTCAAGTCTATACACTTCTTGTGTCTGCATCGCATTCACTTCAAGTCTATACACTCAATGCTGCATCATGCCTGTACACACTTTGTTAAAAGCCTGAACCAACTCTGTACATCCCTCTAATATCTTCTTATGACTGCTTGACAGATACATCCTTCGAGAAGAAAATATTTGGGCACGTGATCCAAGGTTGGCAACTGGCACGTGATCCGAGGTGTACTCTGGACAAAGAGGGCACAAGCCCTACACACGCCCTAGCTGCTGCTATATATATGTAGCTTCTTCCTCAGGAGAAGACTGATCGAGATAAAAGGAGAGAGCAGCAGAGAGACAGAGAGCAGAAGAAGAAGAAGAAGAAAGAAGTTGCAGAAGAAGAAAAGAAAAGAAGTGCAGAGAGAATAGGAAGAAAAAGAAGAAGAGTGAAGATAGACTGAGAGCTCGTGAAGAAGAAGAAAAAGAGAAAGAGAGATAGAGAGAGGGTTCGTGAAGAAGAAGAAAGAGGATTCATCAAAAGATCTGTTCACTGGCATTTGGATCAAATCCAAGCCAGACTTGCTCCTGCGAGAGCTACATTTTACATTGCATTTCCAGCTTTCTGATTGCTGTATTTTCATTTCTTGTTTTCTTTTCTTTTACACTTGGCTTGTTGTTCTTCCGATTCTCTAGTGAGGTCGGGGTTCCTCCTGTTGATTCAGGAGAAGGGAGACTTGGAGTCTCCGGTTGCTAGTGACTAGTGTCACTAGCGGTTTCCCTCTGGGTTTCAGAGGAAGAGAGACTTGGGTCTCTGGGTTCCCCTCCGGTTTGGAGGAAGGGAGGATTGGTCCTCCGGTTGCAAGCGGCTGGGTGTCGCTTGTGAGTTTCCTCCTGGGTGGAGGAAGAGAGACCTCGGTCTCTGGTTTGCTAGTGACTATGTGTCACTAGTGGTTTGTGGACGCACTTTTCGTTCGCTGGTTTTTGTTTTTTCTCGTCTGTGAGCTTTATTTCGTTTTATTGAGTGCGTGGGCGTGCCAGTCACAAAGTGACAATTTATTCGGGCTCCGGAGAGCCCATGGTGCGCTCGATCTGACTTCGTCAGACGATTGTGTGGTTCGTGTCGGGACCGAATCCCGCCGCGCCATAAAGGTCACGGCGTCATTTACATCCCTCATACGAGGGAACACCCTTGATTAATTGCCGAAATTAGGGGCCCCGCGGCCGAAAAGGATAGTACTAATTGTGCGAGAAAGACAGGGATAGATCACACCGAAGGCTGTATTAAGGCCATAAACTGCCGGCCATGTCGGTCCCTCGAGGACCTTTTCATGTTCGGACACGGGCCCGTAATGGAAACGCGACGGAGAAACTGGGACGAATCCGTTCAAACGTATGCCGAGTGTACGGCGATTTCAATGGTTGCTCGGAAGGCTTTCGGAACGAGAAAGCAAATCCGGTCCGATTGGGATGTCGGCCCGAGGTTAGATCAGAGCCCGGCCACATCGGGGGAATTCCCGAGACTCGGGCTCGACCTGGAGGGGCAACGTTGTTGTTCCTTTTGCCCCGGGTCACGGGGAGAGATGGGGGCTGCAGTGCAGGCCTTAGCATCTTTTATCTGGGGCCTTATCGGTTGCATCTTTTGGGATTTCCGATTAGATGTTTACTGTTTATTAGTGCCTTTGTCCGGGATGATTTCTCTTCTTTTATTCATGATTATTCTTATTATTGTCACTTGTTTGTTATTTACCCCTTTTTTTTTACTACCCCTCATGCCCCTTTTATTGTGATTAATATTGCACATTCGGAGTCCTTTAATTAGCGTAATTTTTATTAATTTATTTGGTATTATTAATGCCCTTATCAGGTCGTATATGCATGTATGCATAGCGTGCCGGTGAAAGGGAGAACGGGAGCGTACCGCTGGGCGGAGGGCGTGCCGCTGGGAGGCTAAAGGAGGGGCGTACCGCTAAAGGGCAAGGGGGCGTGCCGCTGAAGGCCAAGGAGGGCGCGCGCCGGCGAAGGCCAATGAGGGCGTACCGCTGAAGGCCAAAGGGGCGTACCGCTGGAGCTCAAGGGAGTGTACCGCTGAAGGTTACAAGGGGCGTACCGCTGAGGGCTAAAGGGAGGCGTACCGCTGAAGGCAAGGGGGAACGTGCCGGCGAAGGCCAATGAGGGCGTACCGCTGAAGGCCAAAGGGGCGTACCGCTGGAGCTCAATGGAGCATATCGCTGGGGAAGGGATTTGGTGAGCTATCTGATTGATTAAAATGCACCGTTGAAGGGCCAATCGGAACGTGGTGGTGGAGGTTCGATCAGTTTTCGATTATTCATTTTAAGGCTTTTCTTTTCTTCTTGTCTTAACCCTTGTGTAGTTTCATATAAAATTCCTCCCTTGTTTTGTCTGTTCGGTTCGGCCTCTTCTCTCTCGGGTCGGACGTTCGGGCTGCCGGGTAGTTAATTAGTTTGGTTCGGCTTCCGCTGTGATGCCGGCAGTGGTTTGATGAGTTGGAAGGTTCGCCAATTGTTTTGCTTGTTTAGTACTTCCTTTTGCCTCTTTAATTGTTTATTAACTCTTGACAAAATTTCGGCAGCATCTCCCCTTGACCCAGGGCGTAAGGGAGATAAAGGGAACGCGCCCACATGGAGTGGCGGAACCCGACAACTGGAGGTGGGCCCCCCGGGGGAGCAACACCTTTATAGCACCTCGGAAAATGTGAAGGAAGGGGCTCGGAGGCGAGGCCAAGGAGTGGGCTGCTGAGAGGCTGAAGGGTGTGCCGCTGAAGGCAGAAGATGAGTGTACCGGCCAAGAGTCAATTGGAGTGTGCCGGCCAAGGGGTGTGCCGGATAGGGGTAACAGAGCGCGGGTGTGCCGCTGAAGGCAGAAAGGAGTGTGCCGCTGAGGGCAAATAGGGGTGTGCCGCTGAAGGCTCAAGGGGTATGCCGCTGAGGGCACTTAGGGGTGTACCGCTGAGGGCATTTGGGGGTGTGCCGCTAAGGGCTGGCTGAGGATGTATCGCGGAGAGGCTTAAAAGGTGTGCCGGCCAAGGGCCGGAAAGGTGCACCGCTGGGAGGCTTAAAAGGGTGGCAAGCAACTGGGGGGGGTTTGGTGGCTACTCAGGAAAAGAGGAAGAAAGACAGGGGATTTCAAGGCCGGGAGTGGCCTATTAGTAACTAAGCGGTTGGGAAGAAAGAAGGGTACCTCCCCTTCTCCTCAAGCCCGGGAACACGGTAGACGGCCATGGAAGGGAGTGAGGAGCTCACGGAGCCAAGGCTAACAAAAAGGGGGGGAGCCTACATCGACGTAGAGGACCCTGAAGATACCGGAGGAATGAAGAGACAGAGTGAGGAACGGGTTGTCCGTTCGAAAAGCCAGCAAAGCCTAGCATGAAACGTCGAAGATCGAAGAGAAACCCGGAGAGGGCGGTTTTCATTCATGAGAATCAAGAGGGCGAAGCCCTTCATACATATCGCCAAAGCAAACCCCCAGATGGGGCCATGGACAAAAGGGAGAGGGACAAAGAGCTCCCAAGAGGAATGGGATACAAGGGAGACAAAAAAAAACCGGGCCTAAGACCTTGGCCACTATCCCCAACCCTTTCCCCCAATACAACAAGCTCTCTCTCTCTTACTCTTGCTTCTTCCCGGTGGTCGTCGGACGGCCTCTCTCCTCTGCGTCTCTCGTCTTCTGTCTTCTCTCTTCTTCCGCTTGCCCTCTCTGTCTTGCCTTCTCTGTCTTTTTCTTTTTTTCTCTTCTCCTCTTTTTTTGTGTTGAAGTGGAGAGTCTTTTATACCTCCCACAGCGGGAAGCCTTCCGAGCACCGTCGTGGAAGGCGGGAAGGTGGTCTCGCGATGATGAATTTTGACCTGCCCCGTACTGGCTGTCAGTGGAGTAGGCTATGTGGCCCAATGGACGGTTGCCACCTCCGACGGCTCACTGCGCGCCAAGGAAGCGTAGGGCATGGTCTGCACGTCGGCTTGCCGTTGAAAAGCTTCACGCTGTGCCGCTGGCGGGCTGAGCAAGCGTGCCGCTGGAGGGCTTCAAATGGGCGTGCCGCTGGGGAGCCAAAAAGGCTTGCCGCTGAAGCCCCTGGAGGCTGTGCCGCTGAAGGACTTAGGGCGTATCGCTGAAGACCCTCGCTGGGGGTGTGCCGCTGAACACCCTCGCTGGGGGTGTGCCGCTGAACCCTCAGGGGGCGTGCCGGCGAAGGCCGAGGCAGGGTGTGCCGGTGAAGACCCTCGCTGGGGGTGTGCCGCTGAACACCCTCGCTGGGGTGTGCCGCTGAACCCTCAGGGGGTGTGCCGCTGAACACCCCAGGGGGCGTGCCGGTGAAGACCCTCGCTGGGGGTGTGCCGCTGAACACCCTCGCTGGGGGTGTGCCGCTGAAGGGCTGGAAGGGCGATTTTCAGCCCATTGTGAGCATGAGTCGTGGCCCGCTTGATTTTCTTCGAGGCCCCCGGGCTGTGGGGCCCTTTTATACTTGACTTCTCCGGGGTTTCTTTACTCGGTGCCGTTGTTGATGTCGGGCCGATCATGACATTTAGATGTGCGATTTTCGGTGTCCACAAATGCCCCCCACCCACGGGTATCGCAGGCGAAGGATGAGCCGGGCGGTGCCCGCGGGTGTCCTCGTCTCTTTTCTCTTTATCGACGTCGACGGGGTGTCGAGGACCGACCTGGTTGGTTGTTTGTCGGTCTCGTGCTTAGTGCCGATGTGGTGTCGGGAACTGAAGCAGCACATTGGTCTCTTCATCAGTGCCGACGGGGTGTCGGGAACTGAAGTAGCTTGTTGTCTCTTTGTCTCTTCATCAGTGCCGGCAGGATGCCGGGAACTGAAGCAGCGTGTTGGTCTCTTCATCAGTGCCGACGTGGCGTCGGGAACTGAAGTAGTATGTTGTCTCTTTGTCTCTTCATCAGTGCCGGCAGGATGCCGGGAACTAAAGCAGCATGTTGGTCTCTTCATCAGTGCCGACGCGGCGTCGGGAACTGAAGCAGTATGTTGTCTCTTTGTCTCTTCATCAGTGCCGGCAGGATGCCGGGGACTGAAGTTGTATCTTGGTCTCTTCATCAGTGCCGACGGGGTGCCGGGGACTGAAGTTGTATCTTGGTCTCTTCATCAGTGCCGACGGAGTGCCGGGGACTGAAGTTGTATCTTGGTCTCTTCATCAGTGCCGACGGAGTGCCGGGGACTGAAGTTGTATCTTGGTCTCTTCATCAGTGCCGACAGGGTGCCGGGGACTGAAGTTATATATTGGTCTCTTCATCAGTGCCGACGGAGTGCCGGGGACTGAAGTTGTATCTTGGTCTCTTCATCAGTGCCGACGGAGTGCCGGGGACTGAAGTTGTATCTTGGTCTCTTCATCAGTGCCGACGGAGTGCCGGGGACTGAAGTTGTATCTTGGTCTCTTCATCAGTGCCGACGGAGTGCCGGTGACTGAAGTTGTATCTTGGTCTCTTCATCAGTGCCGACGGGGTGCCGGGGACTGAAGTTATATATTGGTCTCTTCATCAGTGCCGACGGAGTGCCGGGGACTGAAGTTGTATCTTGGTCTCTTCATCAGTGCCGACGGAGTGCCGGGGACTGAAGTTGTATCTTGGTCTCTTCATCAGTGCCGACGGGGTGCCGGGGACTGAAGTTGTATCTTGGTTTCTTCATCTGTCTTTTCTCTTCCTTTTTTTTTTGTACCACATTACCGATACAAGCGCCCTTTCGGGTTTTCGCCGGTACCGGCCCCCTCTTGCTTTTGCCCACGCGCCCTTTCAGGTTTTCACGTGGCGGGGTACCCAATTTTGCCCGTAGCGCCCTTTCGGGTTTTCGCCACAGCCGGGTTGTTGCCATTTTTGCCCTTGTCCCCATGTAGGGGCAAGTCCGGCGGGGTATCTCTATTTTTAACCCCATTTCATTTTATTTTATTTTTTTTGAGTGAGTGATACGCAGGTGTCGGCTAGGGCACGAGGCCTTGCGCCGGAAGGTAAGGTTCACTCGTTGGCAAGAATAGAATGCCAGCGCAACGAGAGAATCTGTGCCGATTCGGACGTAGGGTCCGTAATGGCCATATTGTGCGGAGCGGGCGGCTAGGGCACGAGGCCTTGCGCCAGAAAGGGACTTATTCGGTGGCAAGGGACTAATGCCAGCGCAAGGGTAGAATTTGTGCCGACTCGGACGTAAGGTCCGTAATGGCAATATTGTGTGGGGCGAGTGGTGGCTGGGGCCCGAGGCGATATGCCAGGATCGGGGCTCGTTTTGGTAGCGGGGAATGGCACCATCGCAGAGGTGGAGTATGTAGGGGTAACGTTGCTTTTATTTGCACGGGTGCATGTCCGCCCGAGGCCGCGGGGACGGGACGTCCCCTCGGAAGGGCCTTATTATTGTGCCTCATTTACGCACATCTAAATATATATATATATATATATATATATATATATATATATATATATATATATATATATATGTATATATCTATATAAGTGGATGGATATACGCATGTGTGCATATATATATGTATATAGGTATATATATATACTATTTATAATAAATTTTTTGTTCTTCCCCCTTTTGTTCTCTTCGTTCATCCCCCCCCCTTTTTATTCTCCTTTCTCCTTTTCCCCTTTTTTATTCTCTATTTTTTTTTGAAATTTCTCCGTCTCTTTTGTCCCCTTCTTTTCTTTTATTTTCCTTCTTTCCCCCTTTTTTTTTTTGCCCCTTTTCCCCTTTTTTCTTTTTATTTTCCTTCTCCCCCTTTTTTTCTTTTCTTTTTTTTTTGCCGTATAAAAGGGGCAGGGGCGGTTCATTTGAACCACCCCCGTTCGAACCCCCCCCCTTCCCTCTTCTCTCTCTTCGGCAGACGAGACCGCCCCCCCCTTCTCTTCTCTTCGTCCTCTCCGTCACCGGGAGCCACCACTGCGGCCGCCGTCGTCGTCGTCGTCGTTACTGTGGTGAGGAGGCGACCGTGGAGCCCTCCCCCTCTTTTTTTGTCTTCCCCTTCTTCCTTCTTCGTCTTCGGGTAGCTGTGAGGTCGGGGGAGCCCTATGCTCCCCACCGTTTTCTTCCTCTCCTCATCCCCCTCCTTCCCCTTTCCTTTCACCATTTTTTTGGTTCTCTTTCTTCTTCTTCTTCGTTCTTCGTCTTCTTCTTCTTCTCCGGCGCCGTGGAGGGGCGACGGCCGGAGCGTGCCGGGGAGCGGCGGTTAGAGCGCGCCGGTGAAGACGCCTCAGGGCGTGTCGGGGAGAGGCTCCCCGGGTGCACCGGCGAACAGGGTAGGGGGTGTGCCGGGGAGCGGTCCCCTGGCGGGTAATGTGCCGGGGAGGAGCCCGACTGGGGGCGTGTTGGCGAAGACACCAAGGGTCGTGCCGGGGAGCGACTTGCCCGGGTGCGTGCCGGGGAAGTGTCGCTGGGGGGCGTACCGGCGAAGCGGTTGTTAGGGCGTGCCGGGCAGCCATGCACTGAGCGTGCCGGGGAAGGACGCCTGGGGGCGTACCGGGGAACTGGCCGAGAGGCGTACCGGCGAAGCCGCTTGGGGGCGTGCCGGCGAAGGCTGTGTGGGGTGTACCGGGGAGCACACGAAAGGGGGCTGTGCCGGTGAGGGCCGCTGCCGAGTGTGCCGGGGAAGGCACTGAGCAGCGTACCGGTGAAGAGGCTTTAAGCCAAGGGGAGAAGACCTTTGCTCGGCGGACTTCTGGTGTTGCCTCTCGGGGCCCACCATGCTTTGTTGGGGCCGTCACTCCTTGTGGGCGCGCACCCGTGTTTTCCCTTACGCCTCTGGCCTAAGGGAAACTCTGCCGAAATTTCGTCAGAAATTGGCAATATTTTGCTCATTTGACTTGTAGTAAAGCTTCTTTGCGGTCTTTTTGCTTGTGGTTTATTCTGACCTTCTTATCTGTGTGTCTTTGCAGACAAATGGCTGCTCCAAGTGGTTCCTCTGCCCCTACTGCCGCTGTCGGTGCCGACCTCGTTCCGCGGGGTCCAGTGCCGGCGGTCACATGGCTCAATGTGGAGGACCTAGACCGAGAGCATGCAGAAATAGCCGCTTTGGCAGGGTCATCCGAGTCTGACGGGGAGACCATGGATTTCCAACGGCTTGCCCGAGTCGACAGCGGCTTCACATTCGACCGGGTCACCGGGGAGTACCGGAAGGACTTCCCGAAGGACAGACACCTGGTTCGATTCCTGAAGCATTTTCGCTCGCGGGAAGGGCGAGACTTCCGGGTCGTGAAGAAGGCCGAGCAGGCCATATTACTGGCCCGGGATAGCTTATTATACAGCGTTCCCCGGAGTATTCCGATGTATCTGGTGGGGGAAGCCCGGGAGTGGAAGCCGGTCCTGGGGATTGAAGGGGTGCTGCCGACCGAAGACAAGCTGGTACGGGCGCCTCAGTTTACTCCGGCGAGATGGGACCTGTCTGCCGGAAAGGTGCATGGCGAGTCGCCTCGATTCGGCCTATTCTTGGCTCCCTTGAAGTGGGGCTATAAAGAGGAGCCATTCCTCCTGGACTGCTTGGCCGTCAGATTCAAGTACGAACTGTCGCTGGGCTGGTTCGGGGAGCTGAAGCTTCAGGATGCCCACACCTTCCGGGAGAGGGCGGTGGAGTTTACGGAGCATGTGCTGTTCAACTACGCTCCTTTGCTGGTCCGGGTCGGCGTTTACCACAGCGTGTACGCCTCCCGGTACGGCTACCCCATCTCCAAGGGTCTCTGCTGCGGTATGATAGAGGTATTTAGCGCGGAGACCAACACTTTTTACACGGCGGAGGGGGAGACTTCACTTGACTTGTGGAGTCTCAGTCAGCTGAGTGGCTTGCCCATTGATGGGGAGCCTTATGAAGAAGTATGCCTCCCTGACCTGATCAAGGATGAGACCAACGGGGATGGCTACTATTCTCTGGGGTATTCATACCGGTACCTGATGAAGGCGTACCGGGAACTGTACCAGCTATCGCACAGGGGGAAGCAGCCCGCCCGGGGAGACAGGAAGAGGGTGCGCATGCCCCTGTGGCTGGAGTATTTCTTTGACGGGCCGAAGCGGTACGAGGAATTCCCCTGCGTTGGCACTGCCGTGGCTCCCAAGAAGCGTGCGAAGCCCAAGCTTGACGTGAAGATCCCGTCTAGAGGACGTCGAAGCGGGCCTAACCCAATGGGTTTAGATCCCCAGACCCACTGCGCCGCCTATCTCACGTACTGGCTGTGCTCATTTGCCATGCCGTACGGCGACGAGACAGTCATCCGGCCGGACGCCATCTACCCGGCATGCCAGATGGCGTGGGGTATCAGGCTCTCTCTGTGCCCGGCCACCCTCTGCTTAATTTACAAGGCCTTGGGGGATATCAGCACGCACCAGTTTCCCAGGCAGGCCCGGTATGTGTGCCCACTGCACTTCTTCAACGCGTGGGTTTGTTCACTGTTCCCGGAGTTTGCCCCGCGAGTTCTCCAGGATTGGGGGCTGATACCGAGGATGCTGGAGTTCGCGAGTGCAGAGCCGGCTTCCACCTCCATGCGGATGTATGATATTCGGGGCCGGTTGACCACGGTTCCCCGGGATGCAGCCGGTACCATTCATTTCTGGACGCTGGCCGCACATTCAAGCCCCCTCGTGAATAATAAGAGGGAATGCAAGGATGACCAGGTGGAGAGGTATGTCCACCCTATCAGCCAGGAAAACGTGGTGCGCCCGTCGCTGGAGCCCGAGCTGAGGGACTGGGCGCTGGCTATCCGCCCGAGCGTGTTGGTATTCCGAAAGGGGGAGAATGTGCTGCTGGAGCCATATTACCCCTTCCGGTTTGGCCGCAATTTCGGGTATGATCAGCATATCCCGGCTCATCATGCGCAATTTGGCTTGCCCTCGCGGAATGTCCGGGGAAGTCCTGTCGCCGAGCACGCCAAAAGCTGGTGGGACTTCTTCCACCGAGCGGACTCCGCCTCTTTCAGGGTACCGGCCCCGGGTCGTGTCCCGCGAGTGACCCAGGATTACATCAAATGGTGGAATAGCCGGACGGCCTTCTATCGGCTTCACAAAACTGATTGCTGGGATGGCGCCGAGAGGAGGTTCCTTAGCCGGCAGCCAGTGCCAGTACTTGACATTGAGCCAGATCATCTTCTTCGGCTCAAGAACAGGCAGGAGAAGGAGGTGGTAGCATATCTGGCGGCCCGCCGGGAAGCCCGGGATAAGAGGCCGACACCGAAGGGGGAGCTACCCCCGGTGGCCAAAGATCATTACCAGAAGACGCTGAGGGACCTGTGCCAAGTGGGGGGCGACCGCCTGGACCTCATTAATTATCCATTCCCCATAGAGGAAGAGGGGACCCCTGCCAAGAGCTGGCGCCCAGAGAGGGACTTGGCCTGCCTGTACCGCACGTTCATGAGGCGGGAGGAGAGGAAGCCCGAGAACTATAAGGACACCACGTGGCTATATGTCCTTCTCCGGGTGAATGGGATGAAGATTGAAGATGTGACGGCCTCTATTCTGGGCAAGCGCCTGCACATCCCTTACTATTATGCCGACGGGTGGGGCGTGGACCACTTCAATCTTTTTTGTCACCTCTCCTCGAAGAAGCATGCGGATCTGGCCAACCTCACGGACCGGTGTCAGACTATTGAGGACGTTTGCTGGCTAGTCCGGGAGGCGGCGCGTCGGGACAAGGAGACGTCCTTGAGCTACTGGCCGATCACGCTGCGGCTATACACTGGCCCTCATGGTATTCAGCCCCTTCCTGCTCTTGGTTTCGTCTCTTAGCATTGCGGCCTTCGTGGTGAGTTGGGTACTAATCGTAGATGCATGTTCGTTCTTTCCCCTCTTTTTTTTTTTGCAGACCATCCCGACAGCACGCAGATGGCCACATACCGGAACCTCCTCCGGCTGGTGAAGAAGCCTGCGTATTTTGAGGCAGCGCCGCTGGCCCCGACCACGGCTCCCTTGCCCAAGGCTGCGAAGAGGCCCCGGGCGAAATCGCCTGTGAAGAAGGCGGTGGACGCTGCCAGGGTGGCTAAGCAGCGGGACACCAAGCGGAGGAAGACGGAGTTAGCTAAGGCTCCGACGGCTGTTCCCCCAGCACCACGGGTCCCATCTTTCGAGGAATTCGAAGCCGCCCGTCCCGGGCCAGGCCGACCTGCCGGTCCGTGTCCCCGCTTTTTGATGTGTCTTTCGGATATCCCCCGCCCCTTATATTTTGGAATGGAGTGCTGACGTCTGGACACTTCTTTTGTCTCAACTCCTATGGAAGAGCCCACGCCTACGCCTGACATGGGTGAAGTTGCGGTCCCAGCAGAGGCGACTCCGGCAGCGGCTCCGGCTCCCTTGCCACAGGCAACGGGAAGGCCCCGGGCACAGTCGTCTGTTAAGAAGGCACCGACTGCTGCCAAGGTGACCGGGGAACGGGCGGCCAAGCGGAGGCGGGCCAAAGAAGCCCTGGGTACGACAGTAGCCTCACCGGCGGTCGCTATCCCGTCCTTCGAGGCATTCGCGGCCATGCAGACCGGGCCGAGCCGTGACACTGGTGAGGCTCGGCAATCGCCCGCGTCGTCCGCGGTGGGTTTCCCGCCCGAGCTGGCCTTACGTTCTCGCATGGAGACGATGCGTTTCTTCTTGGAGGGCGAGGCTGCGGCTCCGGAGAAGGCTTTGTCTGCCGAGGTCGAAGAAGGTATTCGTCTTTGTCTCCCCTTTTCGATGCTTTCCTTCTTCGGGGGCCGACAGGGTTTGACATAACCCGTCTTTTCTTTTATGTGTCAGGTGCGGCTGGAGCAGTTACTGGGCTATTTGGCCCCCGAGTGCACCTCCCGGCGACGCAGCTGTATGTGCGGAAGAGGCTGAAGTCCGGCACGGCGGCCTCACCCAGCCCGCGAGAAGAGGCGCCGATCGTAGAGCTCGAGGTGGAGGCCCCTTTGCCGGCGCCGGCCGAGCCAACGGCAGTCGGATCCCCGTCCGGGGAAGAGGTAGACTACGACTATTCTTCCGACGAAGCGGCTCCTGCTGAGGTAGCGTCTTGAGGCATCGGGCCGTCCGAGCTGGCCTTTAAGGCTTCCTCGTTTACTAGGTCGCTCGGCTCGATGGAGGCTGCTGTCGTAGGCGTGGCTTTATTGGTGCAGGGCTACCTGTATGGTCGCCTACTGACGCCGTCTTTTGTCTGCTCTTTGCAGGAATCGGCTAAGCCGGAGGCCGCAGGAGGGGCTGCTCCAACTGCGCCGGTTGACCGCCCGGCGGGGGTTGCTGTTGGCATGGGCAAGCTGGCCCTTCTGTTCGAGGCCCTTCAGGCGGGCGCACCGCTGGGACCCTTGGCAGGCGAGCCCCTGGAGGAGGGGGAGATTGCGCCCGAAGGCAGCGTACCAACGACTGAGGTAAGCGTGCGGGTTCCGAGATCTCTTTTCGCCTCCTGCCCTCGCATGATTTGTTCCGGGTGGCAAATGGCTGATTTCCCTCCACATGGTCAGGCGATGCCGGAACCGGAGAAGACGTCTGGTCGCGTCCGAAAGGCTGTGGCCAAGCGGCGACCAAGCGTTGGCCCGCTAGCGGTGGAGGGACCGGCTCTCGTCTCCGACTTAGGGGCGGCGAGTCTTGCTGCACTGGTGGAAGCGGGGCGTCTACCCCGACTGATGGTTCCACTTCCACCTCTCCCGAAGCTTCCGGCCCAGATGGAGGACCCGCTCCTGAGGCGAATATTTACAGGGCTTCGCGCACATCTAGAGGGTTCCCAGATGCGAGACAGAAGTTCGTGGATGGCGACTCCGGGCCCGGCCTTACTCGCAGCTCCCCCTCTAGCCGAGGTGACGGCACCTGCACCCCTGCCCCTTGGAGCAGTGGCAGAGTCGGGCCAGACGGAGGCAGAGGGGGCAGGGGAACTCCAAACGATGGGGGCACCGGAGGCTTTGGCAATGGTCCTTTCTGTTCCCCAGGCAGTGGTTGGCCAAGAGTCTCTCGTTGAGCTACGCCGGCCGGGCGACTTGACCCTCGCCCTTCCTTCATCTTCAGTGGCAGCAGATACCGACCTGTGGGCAGAGGTGGACAGCACCGTGGAATTCACCCCTCCGGTCGTGCCCTCGGTTAGTCACACCTCGTCAGAAGCGCCAGTCCGCCAGATGCTGGCGACGCTGCGGACGATGCTCACCGCCGACCTGCCTTTATCATATCGAGAGGTGAATGCCATTGTGACGCAGTTGACCGGGGCGCTGCAAGTGCTTGGCTGTCCGCTGGGGGAGTGGTCACGGCGGGTCTTGCTATTATTGAAGTACGTCAAGCGCCGCGAGTTCCTGGAGACCCAGGCTCCTGACGAACGCGCCGCCCTTGATGCTCAGGCAGACGAATATCTGCAGGCCCTAAAGGCCCGACGCGACAGTAGAGAACGCCACGGAAGGGCCCTAGAGGAAGGCGAAGGCAGCGTTCGTTCCTTCAAGAACCGGATCGAGAAGCTGGAGGGCTATCTCGCTGCGGCTAGACTTAGCCTCGCCGAGGCGGAGAGGGCGGTGGCAGAGGAGAGGGAGGCTCTTGCCGTCGCCGATGTTGAAACGATGTCCGTCGAAGCGGAGCTCGCCCGTCTTGAGGGATTGAGGGGCCGACTGCGCGACAGGACAAACTTCCCTTGGGTCGGGATCCTCCCTCTCGAGGACATCTTCAGGGACATCGACTAAGCGTTGCATCCCTTGATTTCTCTCCCCCTTTTTTTTCAAATGTAACACAGGGGTATGCCCCGCGGCGCATGTAGTTCGATTTTCATTTGAATAGAGCGAGGCACTTATGATTTCACACGTTCTTCGCGTATGCATTTGTCTTTCTTGCCCTTCTTCCTCTTTCTCGCATATTGTTTTCTTCTTGCTCTTCCCTCGCTCTTGTATATTTCCCCCCTTTTTGTGTAGAGACCCATTGGCAGGGTATAAGTCCTTGTGGGGATTCACTTTGAGAGGACCAGGCAGGAACCCATGTCAGGGTACAGGAGAGTGCTCGCCTTCCCAGGGGGAGGACGAGGGGACCACTCCACTGTACCGGACGGGCACCTTCCTAGTCTCGCCGCAAGGTCGAAAGCTCGAGCCGGCTTCAGGGGGGCTTGGTCGGAGACCATTTACTGGCCGCCCCGAGGGCCCGGAGGGGAGAGTTGGTTTAGTCAATGACCTGGACTGGAGGTTCAAGCCAAAGGGGTACTCACCGCCTATGGAGGACGGAGAGAAGAGTTTGTTTAGTCAATGACCTGGACTGGAGGTCCAAGCCAAAGGGGTACTCACCGCCCGGGGAGGACGGAGAGAAGAGTTTGTTTAGTCAATGACCTGGACTGGAGGTCCAAGCCAAAGGGGTACTCACCGCCCGGGGAGGACGGAGAGAAGAGTTTGTTTAGTCAATGACCCGGACGTGAGGTCCAAGCCAAAGGAGTACTCACCGCCCGGGGAGGACGGAGAGAAGAGTTTGTTTAGTCAATGACCTGGACTGGAGGTCCAAGCCAAAGGGGTACTCACCGCCCGGGGAGGACGGAGAGAAGAGTTTGTTTAGTCAATGACCTGGACTGGAGGTCCAAGCCAAAGGGGTACTCACCGCCCGGGGAGGACGGAGAGAAGAGTTTGTTTAGTCAATGACCTGGACTGGAGGTCCAAGCCAAAGGGGTACTCACCGCCCGGGGAGGACGGAGAGAAGAGTTTGTTTAGTCAATGACCTGGACTGGAGGTCCAAGCCAAAGGGGTACTCACCGCCCGGGGAGGACGGAGAGAAGAGTTTGTTTAGTCAGTGACCTGGACTGGAGGTCCAAGCCAAAGGGGTACTCACCGCCCGGGGAGGACGGAGAGAAGAGTTTGTTTCCTTCTTTTTAACTTAATTTTTTTTTGGTACCCCCGCTGATGCGGGGCGTTGACTGGAAATGGGGGGCGTTCGCCCTTTCTGGCTTCTCCCCTTTTTGTTTGTGTTTTTTTTTGCTTCTTGCTTCTTTCTCTTTTCATTTTTTGCTTCTTCTCTTTTTTTTGCTTCTTGCTTCTTTCTCTTTTCATTTTTTTGCTTCTTCTCTTTTTTTGCTTCTTCCCTCTTCTTTTTTTTTCTTTCCCTCTCCCTTTCCGGAAACCCGGCTAGTGGCCAAATCATTCGGACATTAATCACGCAAATCCGCCCCAAAATGGGGCGGAGAGTAATATTATTACTTGAATGGGGGCGCTGGGGCGTGGTACAGCCTCAAGTGCCTTCCATTAAGAGGCGGGAATTGAACCTCCCCGCGGTGGTTGACAATTACATAGGCTCCACCCTCGTAGACTTTTTGGACTACGTAGGGTCCGAGCCAGTTCTCGTTCAGCTTACCTTTGGGGTTGGCTGCCATGAGATCTCTTCTCTTGACCATGACAAGGTCACCTTTTTTGAATTCGCGCTCCTTGACAAGCTTGTCAAAGGCGCGTGAAATTCGGGCCTGGTAGACCTGAATATTCTGTTGGGCTTGAAGCCGCTTTCCTTCCAGACTGGAGAGCTCATCGAGCCTTCGCTCGGTGTTGGTCTGCCCTTCGGGGACAAGCCCATGCTGAATGGCGACCCTGAGGGACGGGATCTCCAGTTCGATGGGGGTGATTGCTTCCGAGCCATATACAAGAGAGAAGGGCGAGCAGCCCGTTGGGGTCTTGTATACGGTTCGGTACGCCCAAAGTGCTTCATACATTCTTTCTTCCCAGTCCCTTTTGTTAGAGCTGACCGTCTTGGCCAGGAGGGTGCAGAGTGTCTTATTAAAAGCTTCGGCTAGCCCATTGGCCTGTGGATTGTAAGGAGTCGATGTCCTCCAGTCAATTTTGTATTTTTCTGCTAGCCGGTAAACTTTCTGGTTGCGGAAGTGGCTGCCATTGTCTGATACAATTCGGTCAGGCACGCCGAACCGGAATATGATGTTGCGGAGGAAAAACCTGGCCACGATTTCTCCGGTGACCTCCCGTAAGGCGACGGCCTCGGCCCAGCGGGAGAAGTAGTCGGTCGCCGCCAGAATGTATTTGCAGCCTGTGGAAGATGCGGGTAAGGGGCCCACGACGTCCGTCCCCCATTGGGCGAACGGCCAACTGGGCGCTGTCGGGTGTAATGGTGCCGGAGGTCTCCTGGGTATAGTGGCATGCTCCTGGCATCTCTGACACGACTTAGCATACTCGCAACAGTCGTTGAACATTGCAGGCCAATAATAGCCAAGTTTCTTGATTTCAATTTTCATTTTCGGTCCCGCCTGGTGCGCGCCAGCTATGCCGGCATGGACCTCCTTCATGACCCTCCAAGCTTCTTCGGTGGACAAACATCGGAGGAGCAGCTTCCTTCTGGCGTCTGCCACAATTCGGAATAATATTCCGCTTCGGAGTTCGTAAGAATCCTTGGTTCTGACTAGCTTGATCTTTTCTTCTCTTCGGTCAGGCAACCGCTGGTGTTTGAACCACTGCACCAAGGGGTCTCTCCAGTCGGGCAGGCTGACGGCTTCCACTGTAGTGACCTCTAGGTCTTCTTCTTCTGACTCCTCTGCTATCATGCTGGGTACCTGGCGTTGGTTTATTACTTGGATATGGAGAGATCCATCTGGAGGCACTGCCAGTGAGCTTGCCAATTTTGCCAATGCATCGGCTTGTGCGTTCTCCCCTCTGGCGACATGGCCTATCTCGAGGAGGTAGAACCGCTCCATGAGCCCTTTTGCTTTAGTGTGATACGGGAGCAGCTCAGGTTTTCGGACATCAAATTGCCCCTGGACTTGCTTGACGACCAACAGCGAGTCGCCGAACACCTGGAGCATTTTGATCTCCATTTGAAGGGCGACCTGGAGACCGATGATCAGGGCCTCATACTCTGCTTCATTATTGGTGCAGGGTTTGCTAATGCAGCAGGAGGTGTGCATCACTTCTCCATCTGGCGATTTGAGGACGATGCCAGCTCCGGCACGCACCTTGCCATGGCCAGACGGGGTCGCTTCTGTTCTCGAGGCCCCGTCGAAGTATAACTGCCAGACGGCTTGTTGCACTTGATCCACCTCTAGTGTTTCGTCTTCGGGTAGCTCTGTGGCTAACGGAGAGTCTTCGGGCACAGGGTGTGCTGCGAAGAAGTCCGCGACGGCTTGCCCCTTAACGGCCTTCTGTGGCACGTAAGTGATGTCAAATTCCATGAGCAGCACGGCCCACTTGCCAAGGCGCCCTTTCGGGACTGGCTGGAGGAGAATGTGCTTGATGGGGTCGGCCCTGGATATCAGGCTGACTTCATGGGACAACATATAGTGCCTCATCTTCTTGACCGCGAAGACCAAGGCAAGGCAGATTTTCTCAATCGGGGTGTACTTGGCCTCTGCACCCACCAATCTTCGACTGAGATAGTAAAGAGCCTGCTCTTTTCCCTCATCATTGTTCTGGGCGAGCATTGCCCCCAGTGAGTATTCGGTGGCCGCTATGTAGAGGATAAGCGATCTACCTTTGACAGGTGCCCCCAGGACGGGCGGGGTCTTCAGGTACTCTTTTAGCTGGTCGAACGCGTGCTGGCATTCGTGACCCCAGCTGAAGGGTGCATTCTTCATCATCAGCCTGTGGAAGGGTTGGCAACGCCCTGACAGGTTGGAGATGAACCTGCGGATGTAAGCTAAACGCCCCTGCAGGGACCTCAGCTCCCCCAGATTCTTCGGAGGAGGCAGCTCCTGGATGGCTTTTATCTTCAGGGGGTCGATCTCGATCCCTCTGTGCCGGACAATAAAGCCGAGGAATTTCCCGCTGGACACGCCAAAGGCGCACTTCATGGGATTGATTTTCAGCCCGTACTGCCGGAGCCTTTGGAAGACGACCCTGAGGTCGCTCAGATGCTTGTCTCTTTCCTTCGTCTTGACAACCAGATCATCAATGTAGCACTCGACCTTGTCGTATAGCAGCTCGTCGAAGATTTTGGTCATCGCCCGCTGATATGTGGCACCGGCATTCTTGAGGCCGAAGGGCATCCTCTTGTAGTGAAATATCCCTTTGGGTGACCGGAAGGCCGTATGGACCCGATCGTGGTCGGCTATCCAGATTTGGTTATAGCCGGACGACCCATCCATAAAGGACAGGGCCTCGTGGCCAGTGGTTGCATCAATCATCACCTCGGTGATGGGCACCGGGAAATCATCTTTCGGGCAGGCTCTATTCAGGTCGCGGAAGTCCACGCAAATCCTGATCTGTCCATTCTTCTTTTTTACCGGCACAATATTGGCCAGCCATGTGGTGTATTGATTTTCTGCCACGAAGCCGACGTTTATGAGCTTGTCGACCTCTTTGCAGATCTGGCTGGTTAGCTCCGGCCTCATGCGCCGGGGAGGTTGCTTCACCGGTTCCATTTTGGGATCAATGGACAGGATGTGTTGAGTCACCTCGGGGCTAAGCCCGGGCATTTCTTTATAGTTCCAGGCAAAGCAATCCCGGAATTCCTGCAGCAACTTTGTATATTGTTCTCTTTCCTGTAGAGGCATGAGAGCACTCAGAAAAGTCGGCCTGGGATCGTCTTCTGTGCCGAGATTAATCTCAACCAACTCGTCGACTGTGGCCTGGCCGCCATTTTCAATTTCCGGCGGGGCTGGGGACAAATCCACGAAGTCTTGGTCTTCATTGTCTTCGGGTTCGAGGACGTCATCTCCCTCCCCTTGTTCATCATGACTGGGCATAGAGGTTGCATTTGCCTCGCAGTCCCCCAGGGCCGTAGCCGCCGGGTACGTAAGGTCCAGCGGTTCAGAAGGGCATAGGTGCATCTCGGGCTCTTCTGCATATTCATCATAGACCGCTCCGGCAGAGGCTGGGGTGGCCGCATCTTCGGGCGCCTGGCATTGGATGGACACAGTGTAGGCTCCTGCCCTGGGGCTGTCTGCCACGTGGGGGCGTGGCGGGGTTACCACGTAGTCCCCCATTCTGAGCTCATCCCTGTCGATGAGGCTTTGAGCAAGGTCTTTGAAGACGTAGCAGTCTTCAATGGCGTGGCCCAGTATTTGGTGGTAAGGGCAAAATAGTGGATTCCCGCTTCTTCGGGTGTCTTGTGGCCTCTTGGATCGTGGAAGGGAGACTTTGCCGTAGTGGCATGCCCAGTCGAAGATGCCCCGGGTCTTCTCTCTCGGAAAGGAATAAGGCTTCTGCAGCTTCTCCTGGAGTGTCAGCCCTTGCCTGGTTGGCCGCTCGATCAGCGGACTTGCCATGTCTCTCATTTCCCGCCTTGTCAAGGCGGGGGTGTTTGGACTGGTGCCTCGGGGCCGAGGCATCCGGCCACCCCATGGGGGAAGGGAGCCCTGGATCAGGCCGGCGACTAGCGAGGTTAGCTCGGCTAGCCGCCTCTTCAGCATCTCGATCTCCCGTTGCTGCCTGTGGTACAAGGCGTACATGACGGGGTCGTATCGAGGGGAATTCGGAGCATGGCCCATGCTACTGCTCCTTGCTTCGCCGGCCGGCCGGGGCGAAGGTGTTTCGCCGGTGTGCCCTTTCGAGGTCGACACTTCGGGGAAGGAGGGGGCCTTCTCCATGCAGCGGCGGCTGGGAGGCTTCCACAGGAATACTTCTTCGTTTTGTGCCTCTTGCATTGGGGGCGCAGGATATGCATCTGGAAAGGCTTCCCGCGAATCTGTGGCCTCTGCGGGGTCGTTGCCGGGCCATGTTGAGACCGATATGACATCAGTCTCGTAGTAATCTTCTAGTGAAAAGCCCAGACCGGGGTGCTTGGTGATTTTCAGCAACCGTCGATCCAGGTTTGGTGGGTTCCACATTCTTTCAAACATTTCCCTCCGGCTGGAGGGCTGGTAGGGAGGAATCTTCTGCTTTCTGACCATTCTGGCTGCCCGGTCAGTCATGTGGGGAAGTCCCAGAATGGGGACGTGCGGGTCATGCAACTCGTCAGGGAACCGGCAGTCGTCGTCTTCCCTGACCGGCTTCTCCCCAGCCACATAGAAGACAGTGGGCGGCCCCTCGGGGTTAGGCACCTCGAAGGTTCTCAATTGCTCAGCCGCTTGGCATTCAATTTCCCCTATCGGCTTGACGATCCCTGGCGGGACCCTGACATCTTCTAACAGGTCTTCGAGACAGGGTGCCCCCGGTGTGGGGTAGATGGCGAGAGGGGCTGCTCTGAATACCCCTTCCTCTTGTGCAATAAATGGTGCATGCGGGGGAGCTACATAGCCTGGGGGCGGCGGAGGAAACCAGCCCCCTGATTCCATTTTCTTCTTGCCCTTGTCTTGGATGACTTGAGGAGCTTGCTTCGCCTTCTCCCAGTACAGATTAGCATCTGACAAGTGACACTCGAACACCTCGAATGGGTGGAGGTCGGCGAAGATTCTGACTTCCTTTCCCTCACAGGGGTACTTGATGCACTGATGCAGGGTGGAGGGCACCACTCTGTTCTGATGTAACCAAGGCCGGCCAAGCAACGCCTTGTAGGAAGTGCTGGAGTTGATGACGTGGAACTGGACCTTGGTGGTGAAGTCATCAAGGGTCAAATTGAACTCTGCGACCCCCATGGGAACTTCACATTTCTGGTTGAAGCCGGCAATCTTGACATTTTTTACTTCGACCAGGTGTACGTCAAAGTAGTGCTTCTGGTATACCCGGTACGGGAGTATATTCACCGCTGCCCCTGGGTTGATCAAGACCCTGTTCATAGGCTGGCCGTTCAGCTGCCCTTTCATGTAGAGGGGCCTGTTATGGCTGTAAGTCGGCAGGAGCATATCATCTTCTGTGAAAGCCACTGCTACTTCAGGTGGTATTTCTGCCAAACAGGCTTCAAGGTGTGCCGGCGTCTGGAGTGCGGTGATGATGGCTTGCCGCGTTTCTTCATTCAAGGACAGCATCTCCCACACCGTGAACCGGGTCGGGATTTTCTTGAGATGTCTGACTATCCGCTCGGCCGCCCGTACCTTGAGCAGTTTCATCTCTTCGGGCTTGCTGCGCCTGCCTTCATCCTGGAATTGGGGTACCGGATCAGGGGATGCCTGTTTCGTGGGTTCTGCTGCAGCTTGTTGAGCCGGCGGGGTCGGTCGGGCCCCTTCCGCTGCCCGCATGAATTCGGCGAGGTTTGGGGTGCCGCTGAATCCTTCCTCTGGCTGGGCAGGAGTTGCAGCTGGCAGAGCTTGGGGAATGCTTGCTTTACTGGTTGCAGCGGGCCCCTGGGGGTGCGCCCGCCTTCCTGCTCGAGCTGACAGGAACTCGGCGAATGACGGGGCGCCTTGACTCCTGGTGCCTCCGGGGTAGAGGCCTGATGGAGGAGGGATCTTGGTGCCTCGGACCTCGGGCTCGGGAATTTGGTATGGTTGTTCCCCCCTGAGCATGATGTTGAGGCTGCCCTGAGGAGAGCGCCCCCACTTCCTCCCTGACCTGGTGGCGTGCTGGGAGGTGGATGCTTCAACTTGACTCGCTTCTGCCGGCTCATGGGGTGGCTCTTCTTCTTTCCCTTCCAGGGAGAGAGAGGTATCGAACAACGCCGAGAGGGTGTTGCAGGCGAAGACGACCTCCTTCTTCTTCTTGCCCCTGGGTCTTCTCTTCTTCTTCTTCTTGTCTGCTGCAACGGATGGCTGCTCTTGAGGAGGTTCACCCCGCAGGGGAGGCTCTTTGTCTGCATTGGCTTCTGTTCCCGGAGGCAGCTCGAGTGATTCGAACTCCTTCCAGGGGACATACTCCTTCTGATGTGACACCAAAATGCAGCAATATAATATGAACCCCTCGGACTTAAATGTGCAAGCAATACAACAAGTTGGCAGCGTCACACTAGCGGACTCACTCGCGTTGGCACACTCGGGTCCATAGGTGGACCGGCGATGGTGGTGAGGGTCCGAAGTTGGACCTCGAGGCTCCAAGGATTTGACCAGCTAGGGATAGACCCCAATGGGCCAGGGATGCCCAATGTCAAGGGCGGCTGGCACGCCGAGGGCGTGGGATGTAATGTCACACTCACAACTCACCCGCGGTGGCACTTGACTAAACGGAATGTTGGAACGAGCTCTCTCTCACCGCCGACGGCACATCAAGGGATAATACTAAACTAAGCAGTGATAATAAACCAGCAGAGGAGAGTGAACCGAAGCTCACCTGATCGGTGTGAAGACACCGATCTCGGCCGGAGACGAGGGCGAGCGGGGAAGTGTGGGTTCCCCGCACACTGCGCCGATGAAGCTTGAATCCTGCTTTAATTAGTTACATTCACTACACCTCTCACAGGAGGGTGAACTTGGGGTGGGGATTTCACTGTTACAATCAAACACTACCTCCGCACAGGGAGGGGCGCTAAGCCGGCCAGGCGAGGAGGGGAGATAAGCTCGATCGCGCCGACGGAGCACCCGGCCGAATCTGCCCGGGTCTGGGACAGCAAGAGAGGGGGTCGATGTAGTCACCGCTGTGAGCTCTCCCGGACTAAGAACTTGATGAGAGTTGCGCCAAAATGTTGCTGACGTACCCAGGTATGACTGTCATTTTTGGTGGACGGTTCCAGCGTCGCCACTGGTCGGAGTGGACCCTGGAGCAGGCACTCAGCGTTCTGGTACAGACTGGTCCAGGATGTTGCAGCTGCTTGTCGAAGGTGCCACGATCACTCCCGAAGTCCGAATGAGGTGAGACCAAGTCGAGGACGTCCGTGGATGAGTCTTCTTCGAGCAGCAACTAAGAACAGCACCAGAGGATGTCAGGACGGTGAGGAGGCGTCCGTTGAGTGAGGCACTTCCTGGGCAGGACATAAATAGACTATCTGCGCGCCCGGGGGAGAAAAAATGGAAAAGGCAATTCCTGATGCCGAACGGGATGCCGCTTGTTGGTGCTCGTGGAAGACTCGTGGTAGCAGCTCTCGGTCAAGTGGCGCCTCCAGAAGTTGAAGGATGTGTCCGTGAGGGCTTCTGCACTGTGGCTCTGGTCCGGATTCTGATCCTGGTTGTGCAGTCGGACGAGAATGGGCGCCACGCACTGTTCCGAAGTCGGAACGCAGCAAGATCACCTCGGTTGCGAAGAAGACTCGCAGACCTTTCCGGCGATGTATGGTGCACCTCCAGACAATGTCGGATCACTCCGGAGCAGGCTCTGCAAGTCGGGCTTCTCCTGCTGGCAGCGAACCAAGGGGGCAGAACACTCTGTGGTGATTGTGGAGGGGCCTTGGGTGGAAGGTTAATGGAGGTGTTGAATGGAGGCCTAGGGAATGGGAAGGGTTGCTTTGGGAAGGGGAAAGGGTGTCTAGGAGAATGGATTCTCCCTTGAGAATGTGAAGGGGTTGTATGGGGAAGGGGAAAGGTTGCTTGGGAAGAGGGAGAGGTGCCTAGGAGAAAGGGGTTCCACCTAGGGGTTTGAGGGGGAGTAAATGGGAGGTATGGGGAAGGGGGAGGGGTCTTAAATAGGGGAGAATAGGGAGGAGAGAGAGTGAATTTCGAAATTTAGAGAGAGAGAGAGAGAGAGAGAGAGAGAATGAGAGAGCTAGAGAGAGAGAGAGAGGTGCACTTATGCTCAAATATTCAATACTTCATTAGCTCCAAATGGGGGGGATTGGGGTCCTATTTATAGGAAATCCACAATTTAACAAAAGACCCTGAGTTTTTTGACTAATGACAATAAAGCAAGGGGGAAGGGGGGTGCCCATGGGCCTAGCCCACTTAACTGGGCCCAACTGACTCATTAACCACTCTAATGACAATTAACCTAGGTATATGACTCTTTAACCTAGGTACTTGACTCAAGAAAAGGGAAATTACATAATCTATGACTCAAGAAAATATAAAAATTACAAGTCATGATTAAGAAAATGCCGCGAACATGATGACGCATAGCTGGCAAGCAACGGGACCCTCGAAAGAATGAGGAGTGGTAGGAGATGTCCTCATCATACCCCCGGGGTGCGGAGAACTCGACTCCGTCGAGTATGGGTCCACCGGGGTAGCGGTCCTCCAAAGTAGCTCCGGGCGAACCACGACCTCCAGACTCAACCCTGTGTCTGCGACCAGGGGACGGCTCTTCATCCTCTTAAGGTGGCTCAGGCGCACCCTCTTGCTGGCGATGGAACCCTGCTTGCCTAGTATTGCCTCCGTGTGCACACGTCGGGCTCTCAAGGCTATTTTGTGGGAGCTCTCCGGGGTGTCCCTCTCAAAGGAAGGTATAGGCTCAAAGCACTCACTAGGATCCACCGCGGTGCCCATATAGGGTGCCAGGTCAGCCACGTGAGAAGTGGGGAATATCCCATACCCCATTGGTAAATTCAATCCATAAGCTGTGTTGCCAAAGTCACTAGGAACAGGAAAAGGTCCAAGTCCTCGTGCCCTCGAATGGGAGGTGACCCTAAGGTAGGGCCACTCCGATGCCATCATCACCAAATTGCCTACTTGGAATTCCAAGTGGCGCTCGCGAGCTCTTATCCGCTCTTTGTGAACCTCACCGCTCATTGTGAATTGCTTGCGTGTATGCGTATGCCATGTACTATGATGCGGTGTGGGTGTGAAAAGCTTGGTGTGTAAAGGTGGACCGGGGCAACCGTAAATTGACCTATCATGTTGTGATGCCATGTGGACCTTGATGAACTTGGGTGGGCCGGGGCAGCCACAAGTGGCCCTATCATGCATGGGCTTTATAACAATGGTTGGAGGGCCATGGTATCTATAGGGGAACCTATCACACAAAGTGGTGATGAATGTCGGGGGGCCCGGACATCCGTAGATGCTCCTACCATGCATATGATCAATGATGAATGAGGTAGGGCCGTTATACCCGAATATAGACCAATCATGCATCCTACTTGGCATGTGGGTGATATGAACGAGTGGACCCGACTTAAGAATCATGCCAAGTAGTGATGTACGCCAAGACTTATGCACTTTTGTACAAAAGATGTCTCCTATGTGTGGGCTTTTAGACTTCCATTGGAATGGGTCAAAGGGGTTTAGGAAGGTGGATATCCTGAAGTGGGGCACTTCCTCACTCCCTAAGTGTATATTACCCAATGTCATGGCGATGATGGTGTAATCTGAGTCTTGGGAGAGGTGGGCTTGGTCCAACATAGTGGGTGATGGTAGGAAAAGGTGGGTGGTGGGTGAGGTGGTTAGGCCACATGGGTATCCGTACTCCCATTGGAAGCGGTCAAAGGGATCATTGTATGGGTTGCCTAGAGAGAGGAACTCCATGTCCTCAAGGTTCCCAAATAGTGAGTCATCCTCCTCCAAGGTAATTGGGCCAAGGTCTCTAGTGGGTTGGCAAATCAAATCAATTGGAACCTCAATGGGTGGGGAGTGGGCCACGATGGGTTTCTCATCCTTGGGGAGAAAGAGGAGGATTTCACTCGTATAATGGCCACAAGTGTAGATGGAGGTGATAGAACTGGTGGTGGGGTATGCTAGGAAGATGGTGCTAGACTCCAATGGTCCTATGGCTAGCATATTGGTCAGGTGGACTTGCCATTGTAAGCAGTCCACTAAGTCCCCTAAGTCTTCCACTAGATAGGAGGTTTGAAGTGTGACATGGGAAGACTGGGTGGGCACAATGTGGGCTTGATATCCCAAGGGTGAATGGTAGGGTGGTGAGCTAGGAATGGTGAGGCCCCGCTTGAGCCATTGGAGTATGGACTCATTCATGGTGACAATGTGCGGCTCATGAGGACCCGGACTAGGAGGAGTGGGTAAGTTTTGTGGCTCCTCCTCCTCAAAGGTGTAGGCTTGGGTTGGGCTTGATCGGGGAAGTTCTTGGGTTGGAATTGGGGTCGGGGGTGGAAGATAAGTTGGCTGAAGAGGTTTGGATTGGGGTGCATAGGTCTTTCTAAGATTGGCCCTCATTTCATCCCAAGATTCAATGGGTGCTTCCCCTTTGGCTTCTCTCAAACCTACAATGTCCTCCCATTCTTTCCTAGCTTGGCGCCAGAGCAAACTCTTGGCATAGTTGACTTGTATAGGCCCTGATAGAGTGAACCTCCCAAAGTGTCGATCTATGGAGTCCTCCCACTCTAGATATATACTAGGGCGGGTTCCATCAAACACAAAGGCTTCTAATGGGCCTAAGAGTGACGAATATGCCAAGTATGAGGTAGTCATGATGGAGGACAAGGGTGATGCATGCAATGGCCCTAGGACAAGACTTAGTAGAGACAAGTCTAGAACCTGGCTCTGATACCAATTTGATGTGACACCAAAATGCAGCAATATAATATGAACCCCTCGGACTTAAATGTGCAAGCAATACAACAAGTTGGCAGCGTCACACTAGCGGACTCACTCGCGTTGGCACACTCGGGTCCGTAGGTGGACCGGCGATGGTGGTGAGGGTCCGAAGTTGGACCTCGAGGCTCCAAGGATTTGACCAGCTAGGGATAGACCCCAATGGGCCAGGGATGCCCAATGTCAAGGGCGGCTGGCACGCCGAGGGCGTGGGATGTAATGTCACACTCACAACTCACCCGCGGTGGCACTTGACTAAACGGAATGTTGGAACGAGCTCTCTCTCACCGCCGACGGCACATCAAGGGATAATACTAAACTAAGCAATGATAATAAACCAGCAGAGGAGAGTGAACCGAAGCTCACCTGATCGGTGTGAAGACACCGATCTCGGCCGGAGACGAGGGCGAGCGGGGAAGTGTGGGTTCCCCGCACACTGCGCCGATGAAGCTTGAATCCTGCTTTAATTAGTTACATTCACTACACCTCTCACAGGAGGGTGAACTTGGGGTGGGGATTTCACTGTTACAATCAAACACTACCTCCGCACAGGGAGGGGCGCTAAGCCGGCCAGGCGAGGAGGGGAGATAAGCTCGATCGCGCCGACGGAGCACCCGGCCGAATCTGCCCGGGTCTGGGACAGCAAGAGAGGGGGTCGATGTAGTCACCGCTGTGAGCTCTCCCGGACTAAGAACTTGATGAGAGTTGCGCCAAAATGTTGCTGACGTACCCAGGTATGACTGTCATTTTTGGTGGACGGTTCCAGCATCGCCACTGGTCGGAGTGGACCCTGGAGCAGGCACTCAGCGTTCTGGTACAGACTGGTCCAGGATGTTGCAGCTGCTTGTCGAAGGTGCCACGATCACTCCCGAAGTCCGAATGAGGCGAGACCAAGTCGAGGACGTCCGTGGATGAGTCTTCTTCGAGCAGCAACTAAGAACAGCACCAGAGGATGTCAGGACAGTGAGGAGGCGTCCGTTGAGTGAGGCACTTCCTGGGCAGGACATAAATAGACTATCTGCGCGCCCGGGGGAGAAAAAATGGAAAAGGCAATTCCTGATGCCGAACGGGATGCCGCTTGTTGGTGCTCGTGGAAGACTCGTGGTAGCAGCTCTCGGTCAAGTGGCGCCTCCAGAAGTTGAAGGATGTCTCCGTGAGGGCTTCTGCACTGTGGCTCTGGTCCGGATTCTGATCCTGGTTGTGCAGTCGGACGAGAATGGGCGCCACGCACTGTTCCGAAGTCAGAACGCAGCAAGACCACCTCGGTTGCGAAGAAGACTCGCAGACCTTTCCGGCGATGTATGGTGCACCTCCAGACAATGTCGGATCACTCCGGAGCAGGCTCTGCAAGTCGGGCTTCTCCTGCTGGCAGCGAACCAAGGGGGCAGAACACTCTGTGGTGATTGTGGAGGGGCCTTGGGTGGAAGGTTAATGGAGGTGTTGAATGGAGGCCTAGGGAATGGGAAGGGTTGCTTTGGGAAGGGGAAAGGGTGTCTAGGAGAATGGATTCTCCCTTGAGAATGTGAAGGGGTTGTATGGGGAAGGGGAAAGGTTGCTTGGGAAGAGGGAGAGGTGCCTAGGAGAAAGGGGTTCCACCTAGGGGTTTGAGGGGGAGTAAATGGGAGGTATGGGGAAGGGGGAGGGGTCTTAAATAGGGGAGAATAGGGAGGAGAGAGAGTGAATTTCGAAATTTAGAGAGAGAGAGAGAGAGAGAGAGAGAATGAGAGAGCTAGAGAGAGAGAGAGAGGTGCACTTATGCTCAAATATTCAATACTTCATTAGCTCCAAATGGGGGGGATTGGGGTCCTATTTATAGGAAACCCACAATTTAACAAAAGACCCTGAGTTTTTTGACTAATGACAATAAAGCAAGGGGGAAGGGGGGTGCCCATGGGCCTAGCCCACTTAATTGGGCCCAACTGACTCATTAACCACTCTAATGACAATTAACCTAGGTATATGACTCTTTAACCTAGGTACTTGACTCAAGAAAAGGGAAATTACATAATCTATGACTCAAGAAAATATAAAAATTACAAGTCATGATTAAGAAAATGCCGCGAACATGATGACGCATAGCTGGCAAGCAACGGGACCCTCGAAAGAATGAGGAGTGGTAGGAGATGTCCTCATCACCTTCAGCTCCACAGGCTGGATTTCGGGCTGTTCATAATCTTCGAGCCCATCAATAATAGCCTGGAGTCTTTCAACCGCCGGGCTAGTCTTCTTGTGCATCCGCAGCGGGACAGAACTCTTCTTGTTGTGAGTGGGCCGCCTCATGACCAGCCGAGGGGCCGTGTCGTGGCAAGCAGGGTTTATCGGGGGCGGTGCAGGCAGGGGCGCTGCCACCCTCGAGTGAATTCCTGGGGTAGGTCGAGAGGCGGGCGCCTTTCTGGTTTTTCTGGGTGCAGTCTGCCACCCTTCTTGGTCTTGAGCTGGGGCCATGATAAAGGTTTCATAAGTGGCACGGGCACAGGCCTCCGCCCATTCTTCTGGCAGCTCCTGATATAGCGAGATCATATTGACGGAGGAGGCTATACTGGGCAGCTCGTGTGGCTGCGGGGGGTCTACTTTATGCTCCCCCATGTCCAGCTCCCCGTCCCTGATTAAGGACTCAATAGCATCCTTGAAGACGTAGCAGTCTTCAACAGTATGCCCGAGCACCCGGTGGTACAAACAGAAGCGCGGGTCATCTTTCTTCTTTGAGTCGCTGGGCCTTTTCGGCTCTGGCAATGTAATCTTATTGTAACTGGTTGCCCACTCGAACAGGAGCTTGGACTTGTCCCGGGAGAAGGAATACAACTTGTTTCTCATCTTCTCTCTTAGTGAGGGGCCTTCTCGCCGTTCTGTGGTTCTGGGCGGCGGAGGGTTAGCTGCTCCCTTGGCCTTCTCCTTCTGCTTTTCGAAGGCCTGGAAGTCTAGTGCATGCACCTCCGGGGGAGCCGGCTTCTTCTCCGCCTGTCTGGCCCTCTGGCTTGACATGGCCGGGGTGGAGGAGTATCGGGCCAAGAATGCCTCGATCTCTGCTACCACATTATTCAGACGGTCAAATGTCTTGACCTCTGTGCCGATCATTCTTTCTAAGATTTCCTTCTTTAAGTTTTGCTTGCAGATCTGAACTGCGTCCTCCTGATGCGGGGGACGTTTGCACCTCATACTAAGGTTCCTCCATCTTCTGATGTAGTCGAGGGCCGACTCATCATTCTTCTGTCTTGTGGCGTAGAGTTCAGTCATAGTAACTTCTCTCTCGGCCACGTAGAATCTTTCCTTGAACTTCTTCTGCATGTCGGGCCAATCGGCCACCGACCCGGGCGACAGGCCGGAGTACCATTCAAAGGCAAGCCCGGTGAGTGTTGAACCGAAGAACTTCAGGAGGTAGGCCTCATCAGCTGCCAAGTCCCCCATGACGTTCACGTAATAGGCAATATGCTCTCGGGGAGATCCTTGCCCATTGAACTTTTCAAACTTCGGCGACTTGGTGACGCCAGCCGGCAACTTCCTGGCAGCATATTGAGCCGGGTAGGGTACTCGGTAGACGTCGAAAGGCGTCTGATCCCCGTCGCCCCTCTCGGCCAACTTCATGTCTATCATCTGCTCGAGCATCAACCGGCTGACTGCCGCCGGGTCGACTGGGCTCGGGTAGAAATGAGCGGGCTGCGCGCTCGGGGTGGCTACCACGGTCGCTCGAGGGGCCATGGGGGACCCTTGTGAAAGCGGAGCCTGTGGCGGGGTCACTGCTGTGCAATGTGCTTGCTGCGGGGGCGCGCCCCCGAGAGGATCGAGGGTCGCTGGAAGGGCTGCCTCTGAAGACTGCCCTCTGTCCCTGGGTACCTCGGGTATAACCTCGGTCTGCCAGGACATTGGGGGTGGCGTGTTTCGCTCATTCAGCTACTTTTTAAGTGATTCGATTTCCTGTTGGAATCGTTGTATCATTAGTAGCATTGCTGGGTCAGCTGTGGGAAGACTGAGCGTGCCCCCTGTCTCTTCGGCCGGGGCGTCCTCGGATGATGTCGAGGGTCCGCCACTCGTGTCGCCGGTGGTGACCACATTGGCCGTGAGGGCCGTGAGGGGCCCCATGGGTGTCGCGCCGCCTGCCGCTCTCCTTCTTCTGGTAAGGGGTCCCGGCCTGGCGGCTATTCTGGCCAGTTCTTCCGGGTCGGTGGGTAGGGCCCCATACCGACCATGGACCCCTGCCATATTGCAGGTGAATGTCCGCCCTCTCTTATTCTTGTTTCTTCTTGGCGCCCTCCGGGACGGTCCTCCTGGGAATGTTAACCTGTCGAAGACCGACCGTCGGGACGGCACCTCCTCCCGTACAGGGGATTGGCGCGGCTCCTCCGAGCGATTTCTCGACTCTGCGCTGGATGCGGGTCGGGTTCCTTCATCTGGGAAAGCGGAGGCCATTGCCCCCAGCAGTCTCTGGCGGCCGGCGGGGGTGCTACCCGGGCCTCGGAGGTAATTCCTCATAGCCTGCTCGATCCCTTCCCACTTCTGGTCAGGGAGAGCAGCCTGCGGTTGCATGTGGATGATAGTGGCAGGGGGAGAGTAGGCCTTGGGTACCGGGCGGGCAGCATTGTGTCGGTGCCCTTGACGACGGCGGCATGCATTCTCGAACGGCGCCGGGATAACAGGTGCCGGTCGGGAAGTTGGGGTCACCATCTCGACCCTGTCATCTCGTCGGGCCCTCCTCGGGCGGAAAGCACTGGGCCCCGCTTGGGCGGGTGTAGTAGGCTGGCCCCCCTTGGGTACCCAAACTTGTTTCAGTTTGGTCGGCCTACGTGGGGTTGCGGGCGTTGCCTTTTCCTTCAGCTTCTCCAGTCCTTGGAAGGAGTTGCGGACTGGAATGATCGGGACGACGCGGTCCGGCGTCACCTGGGACCTCTGCCCGTCTAGGCGGACTCGGAGGGTCCCAACAGTCATGGACTTTCCGGAGTTGGAGGCGCGGCGCCCTGAGCCGGTGCCGATGTTGTTCCTCCGGAGCCTTCTTCGGTAGGATGCCGACCCTTGGTGGGGTGGGCCGGTGGTCTGGTGCACGTGGTGCACGTTGCAGCTCAGCGTCATTGTGGGGACCCTATTGTTGTCTTCGGCCACAGCTCGGCCGACAGCAACTTCAGTGGCCCCTGGAGCGGGAGCGTTGATCTGGAACTCCTCGAGTGCATCCACGTTGAGGATCTCGGCGAAGGCTACCCCCAAGAAGTTGGGGAAGCCAACAGTGGGAGGGAAGCTCCCGAAGTTGAGGGGCACCGCCAGGTAGCCGCCTCGGACATGGTTCTCCACGACTTGAGGGCCGCAAACAACAGCCATTGTCGGTTCCATGATGCCTCTCTCTCTTCCTGCATTTAAGAAAATAGCACAATTAGTATTACAAGAAGGGGGCCGCGGGGCCCCTCATTCCGGCAAAAAGATGAAGGGTGGATTGGTCCCACCGGGCGTGCCAGAGTTGTGGACGCACTTTTCGTTCGCTGGTTTTTTTTTTTCTCGTCTGTGAGCTTTATTTCGTTTTATTGAGTGCGTGGGCGTGCCAGTCACAAAGTGACAATTTATTCGGGCTCCGGAGAGCCCATGGTGCGCTCGATCTGACTTCGTCAGACGATTGTGTGGTTCGTGTCGGGACCGAATCCCGCCGCGCCATAAAGGTCACGGCGTCATTTACATCCCTCATACGAGGGAACACCCTTGATTAATTGCCGAAATTAGGGGCCCCGCGGCCGAAAAGGATAGTACTAATTGTGCGAGAAAGACAGGGATAGATCACACCGAAGGCTGTATTAAGGCCATAAACTGCCGGCCATGTCGGTCCCTCGAGGACCTTTTCATGTTCGGACACGGGCCCGTAATGGAAACGCGACGGAGAAACTGGGACGAATCCGTTCAAACGTATGCCGAGTGTACGGCGATTTCAATGGTTGCTCGGAAGGCTTTCGGAACGAGAAAGCAAATCCGGTCCGATTGGGATGTCGGCCCGAGGTTAGATCAGAGCCCGGCCACATCGGGGGAATTCCCGAGACTCGGGCTCGACCTGGAGGGGCAACGTTGTTGTTCCTTTTGCCCCGGGTCATGGGGAGAGATGGGGGCTGCAGTGCAGGCCTTAGCATCTTTTATCTGGGGCCTTATCGGTTGCATCTTTTGGGATTTCCGATTAGATGTTTACTGTTTATTAGTGCCTTTGTCCGGGATGATTTCTCTTCTTTTATTCATGATTATTCTTATTATTGTCACTTGTTTGTTATTTACCCCTTTTTTTTTTACTACCCCTCATGCCCCTTTTATTGTGATTAATATTGCACATTCGGAGTCCTTTAATTAGCGTAATTTTTATTAATTTATTTGGTATTATTAATGCCCTTATCAGGTCGTATATGCATGTATGCATAGCGTGCCGGTGAAAGGGAGAACGGGAGCGTACCGCTGGGCGGAGGGCGTGCCGCTGGGAGGCTAAAGGAGGGGCGTACCGCTAAAGGGCAAGGGGGCGTGCCGCTGAAGGCCAAGGAGGGCGCGCGCCGGCGAAGGCCAATGAGGGCGTACCGCTGAAGGCCAAAGGGGCGTACCGCTGGAGCTCAAGGGAGTGTACCGCTGAAGGTTACAAGGGGCGTACCGCTGAGGGCTAAAGGGAGGCGTACCGCTGAAGGCAAGGGGGAACGTGCCGGCGAAGGCCAATGAGGGCGTACCGCTGAAGGCCAAAGGGGCGTACCGCTGGAGCTCAATGGAGCATATCGCTGGGGAAGGGATTTGGTGAGCTATCTGATTGATTAAAATGCACCGTTGAAGGGCCAATCGGAACGTGGTGGTGGAGGTTCGATCAGTTTTCGATTATTCATTTTAAGGCTTTTCTTTTCTTCTTGTCTTAACCCTTGTGTAGTTTCATATAAAATTCCTCCCTTGTTTTGTCTGTTCGGTTCGGCCTCTTCTCTCTCGGGTCGGACGTTCGGGCTGCCGGGTAGTTAATTAGTTTGGTTCGGCTTCCGCTGTGATGCCGGCAGTGGTTTGATGAGTTGGAAGGTTCGCCAATTGTTTTGCTTGTTTAGTACTTCCTTTTGCCTCTTTAATTGTTTATTAACTCTTGACAAAATTTCGGCAGCATCTCCCCTTGACCCAGGGCGTAAGGGAGATAAAGGGAACGCGCCCACATGGAGTGGCGGAACCCGACAACTGGAGGTGGGCCCCCCGGGGGAGCAACACCTTTATAGCACCTCGGAAAATGTGAAGGAAGGGGCTCGGAGGCGAGGCCAAGGAGTGGGCTGCTGAGAGGCTGAAGGGTGTGCCGCTGAAGGCAGAAGATGAGTGTACCGGCCAAGAGTCAATTGGAGTGTGCCGGCCAAGGGGTGTGCCGGATAGGGGTAACAGAGCGCGGGTGTGCCGCTGAAGGCAGAAAGGAGTGTGCCGCTGAGGGCAAATAGGGGTGTGCCGCTGAAGGCTCAAGGGGTATGCCGCTGAGGGCACTTAGGGGTGCACCGCTGAGGGCATTTGGGGGTGTGCCGCTAAGGGCTGGCTGAGGATGTATCGCGGAGAGGCTTAAAAGGTGTGCCGGCCAAGGGCCGGAAAGGTGCACCGCTGGGAGGCTTAAAAGGGTGGCAAGCAACTGGGGGGGGTTTGGTGGCTACTCAGGAAAAGAGGAAGAAAGACAGGGGATTTCAAGGCCGGGAGTGGCCTATTAGTAACTAAGCGGTTGGGAAGAAAGAAGGGTACCTCCCCTTCTCCTCAAGCCCGGGAACACGGTAGACGGCCATGGAAGGGAGTGAGGAGCTCACGGAGCCAAGGCTAACAAAAAGGGGGGGAGCCTACATCGACGTAGAGGACCCTGAAGATACCGGAGGAATGAAGAGACAGAGTGAGGAACGGGTTGTCCGTTCGAAAAGCCAGCAAAGCCTAGCATGAAACGTCGAAGATCGAAGAGAAACCCGGAGAGGGCGGTTTTCATTCATGAGAATCAAGAGGGCGAAGCCCTTCATACATATCGCCAAAGCAAACCCCCAGATGGGGCCATGGACAAAAGGGAGAGGGACAAAGAGCTCCCAAGAGGAATGGGATACAAGGGAGACAAAAAAAAACCGGGCCTAAGACCTTGGCCACTATCCCCAACCCTTTCCCCCAATACAACAAGCTCTCTCTCTCTTACTCTTGCTTCTTCCCGGTGGTCGTCGGACGGCCTCTCTCCTCTGCGTCTCTCATCTTCTGTCTTCTCTCTTCTTCCGCTTGCCCTCTCTGTCTTGCCTTCTCTGTCTTTTTCTTTTTTTCTCTTCTCCTCTTTTTTTGTGTTGAAGTGGAGAGTCTTTTATACCTCCCACAGCGGGAAGCCTTCCGAGCACCGTCGTGGAAGGCGGGAAGGTGGTCTCGCGATGATGAATTTTGACCTGCCCCGTACTGGCTGTCAGTGGAGTAGGCTATGTGGCCCAATGGACGGTTGCCACCTCCGACGGCTCACTGCGCGCCAAGGAAGCGTAGGGCATGGTCTGCACGTCGGCTTGCCGTTGAAAAGCTTCACGCTGTGCCGCTGGCGGGCTGAGCAAGCGTGCCGCTGGAGGGCTTCAAATGGGCGTGCCGCTGGGGAGCCAAAAAGGCTTGCCGCTGAAGCCCCTGGAGGCTGTGCCGCTGAAGGACTTAGGGCGTATCGCTGAAGACCCTCGCTGGGGGTGTGCCGCTGAACACCCTCGCTGGGGGTGTGCCGCTGAACCCTCAGGGGGCGTGCCGGCGAAGGCCGAGGCAGGGTGTGCCGGTGAAGACCCTCGCTGGGGGTGTGCCGCTGAACACCCTCGCTGGGGTGTGCCGCTGAACCCTCAGGGGGTGTGCCGCTGAACACCCCAGGGGGCGTGCCGGTGAAGACCCTCGCTGGGGGTGTGCCGCTGAACACCCTCGCTGGGGGTGTGCCGCTGAAGGGCTGGAAGGGCGATTTTCAGCCCATTGTGAGCATGAGTCGTGGCCCGCTTGATTTTCTTCGAGGCCCCCGGGCTGTGGGGCCCTTTTATACTTGACTTCTCCGGGGTTTCTTTACTCGGTGCCGTTGTTGATGTCGGGCCGATCATGACATTTAGATGTGCGATTTTCGGTGTCCACATGGTTCCCTCCGGTTTGGAGGAAGAGGGGAGGTTGTTCCCCTGGTCAAGCTGTTTGGCAGCAATTGTTGCAGAATGAGTCTGCTGTTCTAGCCTTGCTAGTGGAAGCCTTACTCCGGTTTGGAGTGAGGGGTGGACATAGGTTTGTGGACCGAACCACCTAAAAAATCATGGTGTTCACTTGTGGTCTGATTTTCTTTATGTGTTCTTTTCATTGCTGCGCTCATTAGATGCTTGCTGAGGATTGTGTGAGCGCTAATTGAATTGTTGTCTTGCTTTGATCCTTCTAAGTATTCTCAGTATATTTCTGCAACAGTTTTTTATTCCGCATATCTGAGCATTAGAGATTTAATTAGGCAATATTTGAACAGGGATACATTCACCCCCCCTCTGTATCCGGGCCTTGCACCCTATCAATTGGTATCAGAGCAGGTGTCTGCACAGAAGGTCCAGCGACCTGTAGATCCGATCCTGCAGTCTTCGGTGCTATCTTACTTTTGGTGCATCATTTTTCCTGTTGCATTAATTTGAGCTGTTTCCATGGGTGATCCACCAGTTTTCAACGGCTCTAATTTTAATGTGTGGTTTGTCAGTCTGCGGAACTATGCTATATCAGTTAATCCTGATCTGTGGAAGTTAATTTCACACGGTCCTCACAGATTACCAAAGAAAGTGTCCAAATGGACCGACAGTCACAGATCAAAGAATGGAGAAAATCAGAAAGTTTTCAATCTGATGAAAGCAGCCACTGACAAAGCCTTACATTTTTGCCTTTATGATTGCAGGTCCGCTAAAGACATCCTGGATAAGCTAGAGCTAGCTCACAGGATGAATGAGGACAGCTGCATGATGGCTAACAAGAGCAACCATAGCAGTGATCAAGATGAATTCGAAGATGCTGAAGAGGTAATCAATCCTTTCCCTAGTTACACTTTAGATGACTGGAAAGATGTCTATGTCAATCTGTTAGACTCCTATGAAAAACTAGAGAAGAAGAATAAAAAACTGATAAAGAAGCTAAAAAATCTAGGGGATCCTATCTCTGGAGGTGAAAATCCTAAAATTCTGAAAACTAAAAATGAAATATTCAGAAGACAAGTGTCGAAACTAGATGAAATCAAATATGACCTTGATCATGTCAAATCTGAAAATGGAAAACTCAGAAAATAATGTCAGGAATCTGAACAAAAATTAATCAGTCTTGAAAGTGAAAACAGATTGATCAATGAAAAGTTCGAGACTGTTAGAGCTGTGAATTTAAAGTTTCAGGAAAACCTTGAAAACTATGAACCAGAAAACCAAAGTTTCCTAACTGATGTATTGTTTGATGATGATAAACTTGAGTAGGAGAACACTAGTCTAAAGGAAGAAATTGAGAAACTAAAACAGTTGAACACCACCATGTCAGAGAGATTGCTGACATTTGAAAAAGGAAAATCTGTTGTTGATGAAAATCAAAATGAGCTCAAACTGAAACAAGAAATTGAAACCCTTAAAATTTTGAATGATGTGATGCATCAACAAATTCTGGTCTGTGAAGAAGATATAGTCAACTATGAACATCAAATCTCTTCCCTTCAATATGAAATAAATGATCTGAATAATTCTCTATCAAAATTTGTGGAGGGAAAAGGTAACCTAGACAAGCTGCTGGGAATGAAAGTAAATTTTCAGAAAGAGGGGCTGGGTTTTAATCTTGTTAATAAAAAGAGTTTTGACAGATGCTATGAGTACTTCATTTATGTGTTCTGAGCCGACTAGCACAGCCAATACACCTGTCTTTCAATTCAAGGCTCAGAGGAACCAAAAACCCACTGTCAGTCCTGAAACTACTGAACAAACTCAGAAATTGGAAAAGAAAAAGGTCTCACATGGAAAGATCAAAAGTATTTCTGCTGATGCTATGAGTACTGCACACAAGTCGCATGCACCCACACACAGTCATGCAAAGATAATTTCATGCCATTATTGTGGAAAAATTGGTCATGTGATGCATAACTGTTATCTCCTGGAATCTGATGAATCGAATTTTCATTTAGGGATGAAGGAAACAAGAAATTCCAGAAATACACATGTGCACACGACTAAAAAGTCATTCAAGAATCAGTTTACTCACAAAAGGCAACTTAAATGTCTCCACTGTGGTAGATCCGGTCATGCAATGCATGACTGTTGGTTTCTGAAAGACAATAAGAGTAAGTCATTTAGGAGGAACATTGTTCCTAGAAATGCTCCAAGGAGACCTTATTGCAATAAGTGTGGTAAGTCCGGCCATACAACTAGGCAATGTTGGCATGCTCAGGAAAGGAAGTCTAACTATGAATCTGTTAAATTCCCTGTCAATAGAAACACTTCTGGTACAAATGGATTTATCTTTGAAAGGAAAACTCTTGCATGTTTTGAGTGTGGTAAGTTAGGCCACAGAGCTAGAGATTGTTGGCAAACCCAAAATAGAAGAAGAAATGCTCATGTAAACATCAGAGAATTTCATTCACGAGCACATAGGTTTCATGATTATGCTAATGTGCACATCAAGAACACAAAACATGTTGTTTCGTGTCGTTATTGTGGTGGCTTTGGGCCTTCTATGAATAATTGTTCGGTAATGAAAACTGATGATCTATTTGCCCAGAAAAACTTGAGAATGTCATTCAAAGGCATCACTGTCATTTCAGGACCCAAGAATGCTTGGGTACCTGTTTGTGCAAAATAAACTTTACCTTGCAGGTGTGCCTTGGATTGAAAATAAGCTAGGGAAATAAACCAAGGCACTCAAAAGAAAACCCCTTTCTGAACCCTTCAGGTAAATTCCTTACACTTCCTGTTCTTAGATTTACTGCATAGCATGTTAAATCTATTTTTGCATATTCATTCATCATCTGCATTATCAAATTTGAATTCTCTGAACTCTCCTCATTTAAAGTGTATGTTTTGCACTCAACTCTGTTGATGGACATTGCCTGATTAAGAATTCTCTGCAAACATCTGAATTTCACATGATTGTCTGAATTTGCATTTGCAGCCATTGAAAAATCTGATGCACTTAGAACTTTTGGTATTGCATTGTCTTCATGACATATAGGATGATTCAGTGCTTTTAGTTAGGGGGAGTCAATGCATTGCATATCTCTTATTTTGAAAATAAAAAAAAAGGGGAGGAAGTGACTCACTGCATATTGACAGGGGGAGCATGCTTAATCTTTTCAGTTGTGTCTTTGTCTGAACTCTTCTTGTCCATCTATCTGATTCAACTTGTCATATCTGTAGTGTCAGTGATTCCATCATCAAAAGATCTCTCTTGACCGATTCTGAAGCATTCATAACCTGAATTTATACCTCATCTGTCAACTCTGAACTACTTTGCTCAAGAGCAGTCTCCCTGCTGCAATTTTTTCAGAATCCATGCTGTTTGTTGAAATATCAGTCAGCTCACTTGAATTAATGAGCCGAGATATGAAGTAAACCTTCAGCCTGAATACTACTTCATAAAAGATAAAACATCTTTAATGAGGAACCTTCCATTATACATGCTTAAGAACATTTGTTAACTGGAATTGGTTTAAGTCTTATGTACTCTTGTTTGGACTCAAAGAACTTGAAAATATCTGATTCAACCTCTTAATAAACTTTAACTGTCTGCTTCATGTAAATTCATGTAAGACTATCTGAAATCTGAAAAGTTGAAGTCCATGTCTACGTTGACTGAGATATATAGTGTATGTAGTTGTTCTTAAACACCTAACTTGTTCTGAATCCATTCTGAAAAAAAAGTATGGACAGAGCAATGACTGTGGTTACTGAGAAACCTGTCCAAAGGATTGGGTCATGAAGTACCATGGTTAACTCAGTTTAAAGAGATGATTGGAAACTACTGTGAGAATATGGCAGAGCAATGGCATAGTTGTATTGAGTAACTGGGGATTCTGGCCTCTGATCAAGGTGTATCCTCATGCCAAAGATACTTTTAATGCTACCTCTGTTCTCTAAAATGGGAGAAGCAATACGGTTGTCACACTGAGTAACTGGGGATTCTGACCTCTGATCAAGGTGTCTCCCCACGTCAAAAGGTGTTGATAAACCAAAATTGTTCATTAAAAAAAGGGGAAAATATGAACAAGTGCAAATCAAATTCTGAAAGAGCAATTAAAATTCAGATGCATTCACTTATGTATCTCTTAAAGCGGTCATGGAAAGTAAACTAAGTAAGATGGAAGTTGGTTGAACTAGAATTTTATATGAGTTTGTAGTTCCTTTTTATTAAGAGTTGGTTCAGATATGAGTACCATTTCTTTTTTTAAAAAAAAACTCGGTTTACATCATTCTTAAACCATATCTGACAATCAAGGCTTCATAAGCTTTTATAATGGAGGAATCTAAAACTTAACTTCTGTTTTATGAAGTTGGTATCATGCTGAAAAGTTCTATATCTCAATTTTCACTAATTGATGAATATGTTCATCCTATTGCTCTCTATCACTATGTTTTGATTGACATTGGTTCTCGTTTATGTGAGGCACAACTCTCAGTATAACCTGTTTACTTGCAACCTTTGGATAACCAGAGTTCATCCTTGTAGTTTACTCTTACATCATGGATCATAAGGAAAAAATTCTCTGGTCAAGTGTGTCGGTTTATGTTGTTTGTCTGCATTAGCTCTCTACCTTCTGCCATGTCAAATGGGGAGTATTTGTTGCATTTGCATGTCTGCATAAGTTGTTTGTCTAAGGGGGAGAATTATTTTAATTGCTTCTGATATTGTGTTGCCCCCATCTGCTGAACTATTTTGGGTGTCTCATATGACATCACTAGATTATCAAAGTATTGTTCTCTTTTTGATGAAGTCAAAGGGGGAGAATACTTTGATGAGTCTAGTCTGAATATTCCATTATTACATTTCTTTCATTCATGAGACTCATAGTGTTGCCATCATCAAAAAGGGGGAGATTGTTGTGTCCCTGTGGTTTTGATGATAGCAAACACTATAAGTCATCATTTGTTTGTGTCTGCACATGAATGTTTGATTGAGCATCTCTTGAGTGTCATTCCATCGAATAGGTTGTGTGCATTTTTGGTGCTTTTCATAACTATGTTTCATGGTCGCCATCAGTCAATGGATTTCTAGACTCATGCATTTCATAACTATGCTCAGGTTAAGTCTGTACAGAGCCTTAAGTCTGTACAGAGCCTTGTTACATCGTGTGCTAAGCATTTCCAAAGTCTGTACACCGTGTGTTGCTGCTCGTGACTTACTCAGTGCATATGTGCATCATATACTAAGTCTATACATTGCCGCCGGTGCTTGTATCACTTGCCAAGTCCATACATCGTGTGCATCCATGCATAATCACCAGGTAGCAAGTCTGTACATTGCCCTGTTTCAGGCACGGCAAAGTCTGCACATGGTTGCTTTGAAGCTGCATCAAGTCTATACAGTGTCTCGCACACACGTTCAAAGTCTGTACAGAGTCTTATTGCATCGTTTATCAAGTCTATACATTGCATGCAGGCAAAGTCTGTACATTAGGAAAGTTTGTACATCGTTGGCTTGTGCACGCATCGTATTACAAAGTCTGTACATCGGTGCGTCTTACTTAGCGTCTCTGTGCTTCAAACTTTCCAAAGTCTATACATTGTCTAGCACACACACATCAAGTCTGTACAGCCAGATCGGTCAAGTCTGTACAGCCATTGCCTTGCAGGATGCACGCTATCAAGTCTGTACAGCCTTTGCAGCACATCCAAGTCTATACATTGCATATGGTTGTGCATCACTCAAGTCTATACATTCGTTGTGCATAGTCCATGCATTGCACGAAATCTGCACATTGTGTGTTGCTATGCTCTAGCTTTGCATTCACTCTAATGTCTATACATTGTCTACCCTGCACACACAAGTCCATACATTGCATTTGGGCATCAAAGTCTTTACACGCAGACAAAGTCTGTACAATCCCTCCCATGCATTCTAAGTCTATACATGCTTCGGATGGCATCACATAAAGTCTGTACATCTGCATTCATTTGTCTGGCTGCATAACACTAAGTCTACACATTTACCCATAGCAAGTCTGCACATCCCATTTACACTAAGTCTGTACATGGTCCTGGCGCTCACAAAGTCTGTACATGCTCCTGACGCTCGTAAAGTCTGTACATGGTCCTGGCGCTCGCAAAGTCTGTACATCGACTTGGCGCTCGCAAAGTCTGTACATCGGCTTGGCGCTCACAGAGTCTTTCTGCGTCTATGTGCATAGTCCATGCATTGTCAAGTCTATACAGCGTCTCTCTTAGCGTCTTGTGCATGCAGCATAGAAAGTCTGTACATTCGTTGACAGACTCATGCATAAACACTAAGACAAAGTCTGTACATTCGGTGACAGCTTGTCTGAGCATCTCATGCATTCAATGTGCATACTTTCATTCTATTGTGCATCCTTCAATACAAAGTCTGCACATTCACTGCTGATATGGTTATGCTGCTGTTCAGCAAGTCTATATATGCTCTGCTCGTGGCTTAGTCTTTCAATCCATGTTCATTGTGCATATGTGCATCTCCTTCAAGATGAAGTCTATACATTTCTTTCCAAGCATTCAAGTCTATACACTTCTTGTGTCTGCATCGCATTCCCTTCAAGTCTATACACTCAATGCTGCATCATGCCTGTACACACTTTGTTAAAAGCCTGAACCAACTCTGTACATCCCTCTAATATCTTCTTATGACTGCTTGACAGATACATCCTTCGAGAAGAAAATGTTTGGGCACGTGATCCAAGGTTGGCACCTGGCACGTGATCTGAGGTGTACTCTAGACAAAGAGGGCACAAGCCCTACACACGCCCTAGCTGCTGCTATATATATGTAGCTTCTTCCTCAGGAGAAGACTGATCGAGATAGAAGGAGAGAGCAGCAGAGAGGCAGAGAGCAGAAGAAGAAAGAAGTTGCAGAAAAAGAAAAGAAAAGAAGAGTAGAGAGAATAGGAAGAAAAAGAAGAAGAGTGAAGATAGACTGAGAGCTCGTGAAGAAGAAGAAAAAGAGAAAGAGAGATAGAGAGAGGGTTCGTGAAGAAGAAGAAAGAGGATTCATCAGAAGATCTGTTCACTGGCATTTGCATCAAATCCAAGCCAGACTTGCTCCTGCGAGAGCTACATTTTGCATTGCATTTCCAGCTTTCTAATTGCTGTATTTTCATTTCTTGTTTTCTTTTCTTTTACACTTGGCTTGTTGTTCTTCCGATTCTCTAGTGAGGTCGGGGTTCCTCCTGTTGATTCAGGAGAAGGGAGACTTGGAGTCTCCGGTTGCTAGTGACTGGTGTCACTAGCGGTTTCCCTCTGGGTTTCAGAGGAAGAGAGACTTGGGTCTCTGGGTTCCCCTCCGGTTTGGAGGAAGGGAGGATTGGTCCTCCGGTTGCAAGCGGCTGGGTGTCGCTTGTGGGTTCCCTCTTGGGTGGAGGATGAGAGACCTCGGTCTCTGGTTTGCTAGTGACTATGTGTCACTAGTGGTTCCCTCCGGTTTGGAGGAAGAGGGGAGGTTGTTCCCCTGGTCAAGCTGTTTGGCAGCAATTGTTGCAGACTGAGTCTGCTGTTCTAGCCTTGCTAGTGGAAGCCTCACTCCGGTTTGGAGTGAGGGGTGGACGTAGGTCTGTGGACCGAACCACCTAAAAAATCATGGTGTTCAATTGGGGTCTGATTTTCCTTATGTGTTCTTTTCATTGCTGCGCTCATTAGATGCTTGCTTAGGATTGTGTGAGGGCTAATTGAATTGTTGTCTTGCTTTGATCCTTCTAAGTATTCTCAGTATATTTCTGCAACAGTTTTTTATTCCGCATATCTGAGCATTAGAGATTTAATTAGGCAATATTTGAAGAGGGATACATTCACCCCCCCTCTGTATCCGGGCCTTGCACCCTATCAACTCTCGCCTTCATGGTATGGTATTTTGGTTCCCTTATGCTCAGCGTTTTAAGGGCGCCGGCTGTCTCATTGGGTCGAGGTAGAAGAGAACAAAGATTATGACTTTCCTAGAGACCTTCGAGCACAGCCCCACAATAAGCAGTACGACCAATTTTTTGGCTAAAACAGCTGCGTGTACGTGTGTTGCCTCCTTTTAGTGGGCGTAAGCCGACATGACCAGACAGGAATCTCCGCGGTTCTGGCGAGCCAAGACCCGAGACCTACCGAGCCTTAATGGGTCCTAACCTACATGAAGGACAGATGCAACGACTTGACTGCATGATGAAAACTAGGCACTCCTTTTTCCTTTTTTTTTTCTCTTTTTTTTTGGCCTCCCTCGAGTTCCGCTTCGTTTGATCCCAAAAGCGAGGTGTGGGAGTATGCGCATGTTAACCCTGAGTTAGACTACAAAGACCGAAGAGTGAATTCTGGCTCCGATGGTCCTCGTACCATGCCAGTTGTTACACTTATCTAAGGGTAGTATTTCTTAAGATAAAGCCCGTTCCAGGGGTGGGATAACTCGGTCCCCTCGGCATTGACTAGCTTGTAGGCGTTGCCAGGGTACACGGCTTGAACCACATATGGCCCTTCCCAATTGGGTTGGAGTTTAGAACGCGGCCCTCCAGGTTTGACAAAAATTCTTTTCACGACCATCTCACCAATTTTGAATTTTCTCTCAACGACCTTCTTTCGGTAAAAATGGGCGAGTCTATTTTGATAAACACGTGCATGCTCGGCAGCGGCAAGTCGTTTCTCGTCTAAGAGTTTCAACTGGGCAAGGAGTGACTCGTGACATTCGTCGAGGGGAAGATCCTTGTCCAATTGTACCCTGAGAGAAGGGACCAGAGTTTTGTACGGGATTACCGCCTCCATTCCATAAGTAAGGGCGAAAGGAGTTTACCTAGTGGGAGTACGGATTGAAGTGCGATAGGCCCATAGGGCTTCGACAAGCTTCTCTGGCCAATCTGAGAACTTACTAGACTCGCAGGTTTTCTTTATGATTTTGATCAATGTTTTATTAGTGGCCTCTGCCTGGCCCTTCCCTTATGGGTAGTAAGGTGATGAATGATGCCATGCAATTACGTACCTTTTGCAGAGGTCCTGAAGATCCTAAGAAATGAACTGTGACCCATTGTCGGTGACGATTGTGCTTGGGACGCCAAACCTGGTGAGGATGTTCTTCACTTGCAGACTGTTGACGCCTTGATTTCTGCGTAGGCTTCGGCCCATTTGGTGAAGTACTCTGTCACGGTGAGGATGAAGGATTTCTACTTGGTGATGGAGTTGGGATCACCTAAGGGACTAATGATGTCGAACGCCCACATGGAGAAAGGCCATGAGGAGGATATTGGATGAAGTAAGGAAGATGGTGAATTAATCTTGTTGGTGTGAAGCTGACACTTGACACACCTACGGACATAGATGGCACAATCATCTTCCATAGTGGGCCAGTAAAAGTCTTGCCGGACGATCTTCTTAGCGAGCATTTGGCTATTTACATGGCCACCGCACACACCTGAGTGTGCTTCCTCTACGCACTTCCAGACCTCATTGTCATCAAGACATCTTAAGAGAACACCAGTGAGGCCTCTCTACAACAATCCTTCAACTAGGGCGGTTTATTTTAAATAAGTGGGGATAAAACCAGATTTAGGTGAAAGATACCTAGAAGAATTTACAGGATGAGAAGAAATCAAAGAAAACAGTGAGGACTAAAGCCTCGGAAACAGTGTGAGAATGGGCAGGTGCCCGAGGAAGTTAATGTGGAAGGAATCGGGTCGAACCCAGGAGCGGGATCGGGAGGAATCAGAAATTGATGAATCGAGAGAGGCGGATCCGAAGGGTCCGGACGTAAAGGAGGAGAATCATGGGGAAATGAATCTGGAGGTTCCAGAGGAAGAAGATCATGAGGGACACGATGCCCTGGGAAGTATGTAAAAAGACAATTCAAAGGGGTGAAAAGAACGAAGGACGCGATGACTTGGAAGAACAAAAGGATAAATCGAAAGAAGGAGAGGCCCGGAGGTTCCGGATGGATATGGGAAAGAAGGGCGTGATGCCCTGAGAGAGATGGAGAATAAGATAAGAAATACGGAGGTTCCGGATGGGGGTGAGAGATGGATAAAGACATGGAATTAAATAAGGAGGGGTCCGGAGGTTCTGGACAGGGATGAATGTAGGGGTCCGGAAGCTCCGGACAACAAGGAATGTGAGGGTTTAGGGACCCTAGAGCAGAGGAGCTTGATGGCTTAGATTTAGATGACGGAAGGCGTCTCCTTAACCAATGGACTGCCCATAAAAAGAAGCTGAATAGCAGCATGAGCAGTGATGGACTGGGATAGGAAGTGGATGAACTGATGTGGGCTCCTTCAACAAGGGATTTATTGTCCTTAAGCTTCACTTTATGCTTTTCCCTCTTCTTGGTAGATACTCTCTCATAGTGCGGCCTCTCAACCTTCAACATGGCTTCTTGGCCTCTTGGCCTTGCATGCTCTCTCCAATGAAGAGACGGCCTAGTCCTTTTCTGATCAACCAGTCCAATCAGTGCGGTCAGGGCCCATGGGCTCTCATTTGGTGAATTTTTAACAAGACCCCTAGGACGTTGAAAAGCAAACGGTAACTCTCTTGGCAAATAATGATCATAGCAAAGATTTGAGAGTTTCACTTGTGCAGTAGGGATCTTGACATGGAATGGCTCCTTTGGAAATAACTCCCTTGATAAATAAATGGTATCTATCATTGGGAATTTGATGTTCGGCATAAAGAAGCTTCTTATTTGGGGCAGTGCTCAAGGGTGTTGGAATATGCTTCATGAATATGCTTGGTAGCGTAGGTGTTCCCCTCTTACATGGAGGTTGGTAGGGTGTGGATGAGGTGCCAAAGGCTTCCAACAAGGACTGCCCTGACTCACCCTTGAGCGTAGAGTTCATGATCTCCTCTACAGTAGAATGTGTCATCATTTGATTGGCCATTTGGATTATGACCGAACAAGGGGTAATAAGAGCCTTGAAAGCATGTTGGCCCACGAGTAACGTGACCGCTATTATTTTGGCCCCCGATTGGCTCGGCATCAATTCCTGAGAGTCCTTCGTGATGGACATTGATACGGATGGAGATTCAGGCTTCTCAAAAGTGCCCGGCACAAGAACTCGAATCGACATTCGACAGATGAAATCTTGGATTTTGAAAGGCATAGTCGTAACCGACTCTTCTTGTCCGGTTCTTGAGCATCACCATTGGCACATGTGTTTATCAGAATACACCCACTCCGAGAGGAAGTAAAAGGAGGTGATATGGAGGCGGCAGAATCAATGGGTAATGGAGGTTCAATGAGAGGGGTTGTAGGAAGGGTAAGTGAGGGTTGAAACACGACGAGCTTCTCCTCTTGCTGGGGAGCAAACGAGGTTGGCTCGAGTGCAAGAATCGATGGGCCCTGCTCAGAGTTAGTCACGGGTCTGGGTAAGGGGTGGAGTGAAGGAATATGCGTGGTTGGATTCGGGGTTATAGGGATGGTGGAGGCCTTAAGTGGGGGCAATGGAGGGTTACTAGGTTGGGGAGAAGGGCTGATGGGAGGTTCAGCAGAAGCCGACAGTATGGGGGTTACTTGTGTAGTTAGAGGGGCGACGGTAGGAGACTTGGTACATAGGAAACGTCATATTTTGGTGGTACGTGAGGAGTTTAGGGTACGGGGTGATTCATGGTGCGTTGACGCGGGTTGTTGCAGTGTGGACCCACCATCATAACACCATGTGATTTCATTGGCATGGGTAGGGATAGTGACTTCATCCTGAGTAGGGGGATATTCTGGTGGTGGTGGAAGAGGGAATGAACGAAGAAAACTCGGAGTAGGTGCATATTCAAAATATTCACAGATGTGATCATGTGCCATTTGCAATTCTTCAAAATCATTAGGTTCAAATGGATGCCGTGGTGGAGGCGTGTTGATGAGATGAGGTGACGTATATTGGCATGGAGGAATTTACGTATATAGATGTGGATGTGGAGGCGGAGAGCCGTATGGATTAGTGTGATGAATGGATGGTGGGCAGACGGTGTCCACTTGATTGTAACAACATGGAAGAATATCTTGCTCACTCATATCCCAGATGCCGTACTCATCTCTTCTCTCCTTCTAATCCTTCTCCATTTTGGTAATATTATTCATGAAAGCGTGAAGGGGGTTGGCTTGAGGAGGGGAAGGAGGAAGAGATTCCCTCTCAATAAGAGCCTATAAGGCTCCAAGTTGAGAGCCGAGAGAGTCGATATGAGAAGCCATGAAATCCCAGGCATATGGAACACTAGTGGAGGGGGAAGCTCCACTAACAGTGGCCTGTATTCCATATGATGACTTATAGGACGGGCCAACGTCCATGGGATGGGCCTGTGGGTCAGGTTGATAGCCCCAGTCTGAGTTATAGACCCCATAAGAGTCGTGACCTAGGTCACGCATTTGAGACCCATAACGGAAGGCGTCGGCCTCGAAACAATTATAATTATATTCAGCCATCCATCATGTTTTTCGAGAGCATAACAGCATACACCAGTAAATGATTAGCAGAGATTAACACACAAGTGAATGCCTTATGTCCAATTTTTTTTACTTTTCCTTTTTGATTTTTTTGTTTTTTTTAACCAATTCTGAAGTTCACACAAAATAGGAAGGACCCTAATTCCAATTTGTTTCACCGCCGTGTTAGCTAGGGTCACTCGTCTCACCACAAATGGGTTAGTAGCTCTGGGGAACTTCAATGGTACAACCAGCCCAGTGAACGAGGAGGGAATCCTTCGCTATCGGGGACTTACGGAGGTCCCAGTGGAGGAGATCCTAGTCCATTGAGAGGAATTCTCAAACGGAGAGTCCTTCCTTCACCGAGAGAGGGTGATCCTTAAAAAATTTAAAAAATGTAAAAAAGGAGAATGGATGTCTGTAATGAAGTGCTGAACAGATATACAGAACATAAGAAAATAACAGAGATAACAAAGCTATAATCAACACCCAATGAATCACAAGGGACTAGGGGCGAAGTGCACGAGGTGCACGAGGGATAAGAACTTAAAGTGCTACTGTGAGCACACCTGGAGCGCCTGAGGGCGCAAAGGTGGAGGAGCACACAGCGGTGCCGAACTTGCAAGGGTAACCGAGGGAAAGCGAAAGTTGTCCCACCGTGATCGCCAATCTGTGAGCGACGTCACGCGAAATTGCCGGAGGAGGCGAAGCGGAGCGCGGGGGCTCATTTTGCTGCAACATAGAAAGAAGAGAGAAGAGAAGAGATATCACCACGGGAGATTACTCCGGCGGGGCGTGCGGGACAGATGCAATGTAATAAGAGATGGGGATTAAACGGCCATAGCGGGAAATGACTCTCCGTGACCTCGGGGGATGGGAATAGTGCAGAATTTAAATGACAATAATTTAAACGGCCATTGCGGGAAGTGACTCGCCGCGGCCTCGAGAATATGACAAGATATGAAAATAACACAGAATATAAATGACAGAAAATTAAATGGCCATTGCGGGAAATGACTCGTCGCGGCCTCGAGAATATGAGCATATTTAAGAGTAATACAAGATATAAGGAGCGAAAATTTAAACGGCCATTGCGGGAAGTGACTCGCCGCGGCCTCGAGAATATGAGCAGATATGAGCACAATACAGAATATGAATGACAAAAATTTAAACGGCCATTGCGGGAAATGACTCTCCGCGGCCTCGAGAATATAGCAGATATAAGAACAGCACATAATATAAGTGACGAAAATTTAAACGGCCATTGCGGGAAATGACTCTCCTCAGCCTCGAGAATATGATGTGATCGCCAGGGGTCGGAGACCCCAAAATAAATAAAGTGATCACGCCTACCTCAAAAGCGGGAGATGGCGGGTTGCTTCTTCCTCTCCCTTCGACTGGTCGATGGAGAGGGCTCTCCTTGGTTACCCTTGCAAAAGAAGAAACAGATAAATGACAGGTGGATCAAAAAAGATGGCGGTGTAGTATTAGTCCCTTGATGAAGAATAATGAAATCGTGGCAAGACACACACCTGGTTGGTGTTATTTTTAAACCCCTCTCGGACACGAGTAGGAGGAAAATATGATGAATGGGGGATCGTGCAAACGTGCATAAAAATGGATCTCCCTTATGAAAGGAGATGACGGATGATGGAATGATGCATGCGATAGAAATAACAAAAGAGAAGGGGAGAGAATGGCTTATTGAAGGTGCCGATGGCGCGATCCGGCGAAGCTTCGGCAGCGTGGGGACGACGTGGAAGCAGAACGGATGAAGCTAGCCTTCCTCTCGCGACCGCGGGCACCCGAGAAGGTGGCAGAACCTCCCCCTGCAAAAGACCCACGGGTTAGAAATGGGATCCGACAGAGTCTCTCCTTCCTCTGTCGGATCTGAAGCCCCCTTTCTTCGAGGGAGGGGGTCCTCTATTTATAGAGGGGAGGTGGTTTGAGGCGTCCAGGGACCTAGACACCTCAAGATGGGGGCGTCCAGGACCCTGGACGCCTCCATCAACACATTAAATATTTTTTATTTTTAGTATTTTTATGAAGGCGTCCAGGAGACTGGACGCCTCAATGTTGAGGCGTCCGGGACCCTGGACGTGCCCAATTCTGCCCACCGGAATCCCGCCGAAAGCCATAGACAGTGGGTAAAGAGCGTGGTTTTGGTGGGTACCCGTGACTCACGAGTGGGCGCGTCTAGCTGGCAAGACGCCCTCAAGTTTTAGATTTTTGCACAACGTCAAATCAGACGGCGGTTCGGGCTTGTCCGGACCTAAAACATTGGGGCGTCCAGGCCCCTGGATGCCTCAAGATTGAGGCGTCCAGTCCCTTGGACACCTCAAAGATACAGTGAGGCGTCTAGGCTCCTGGACACCTCAAAGATACAGTGAGGCGTCCAGGCTCCTTGACACCTCAAAGATTTTTCATGGAAAAAATTTAGAAAAATGTAAAAAAAATCATAAAAATAGGAAATCACCAGAGTAATTAAAAATGTGAAGGACGCCTTGGGGTATCATAGTGTAATATGAGATTTACTCACGGTAATGTCAAGAACGGCGTGTCTACAGGGTTGAGAGACCAGTTTACTATGCCAGCAAGGTGCTTAATGAGGCTGAGAAAAGGTACCCCGCAACCGAGAAACTCGTGCTAGCATTGGTTACCTCGGCCAAGCGCCTCCGACCCTACTTTCAAGGGCACTCCATCGTCGTATTGACCGGCGAACCCCTGAAGAAGATTCTCTTTCAACCTGAAGCCTCGGGGTGCCTCGTCAAATGGGCCATCATGCTCGGGGCCTACGATATCTCGTATCACCCCCGCTCGGCCATCAAAGGACAGGCTCTCGCAGACTTCATCGCCGAAAGCACAGTCCCGATTGAAGAAGTACCTCCACCAGCGCTCGGGATTACTTGGGATTTGTTCGTCGATGGGTCCTCCAACACGGTCGGATGCGGCGCCGGTGTCCTTCTCAAATCCCCCGAAGGAGCGGAGCTACGGTACGCCCTGAAGTTCAACTTCCAGGCGTCCAACAACGCCTCCGATTATGAAGCCCTTATCTCAGGGGCCAGGATGGCCCGACGACTAGGGGCCGAGCGAGTCAGGATCAACACTGACTGCCAATTGGTCGCCAACCAGGTCAACGGTGATTACGAAGCTCGAGAAGGACAAATGGTCAAGTAACTCAAGGTGGTCAAGAGGGTGGCCCAACTCTTCGAGAGCTTTGAGGTAGTCCGGATAGCTCGAGAGGAAAACTCCCGAGCGGATGCCCTCTCTCGACTGGCCTCCTCGCTCGACCCCGCAGGTACACGATCAGTCTTTCTCGAAGAGCTCGAGCGACCGAGCATCGAGTCTGAGCTTATGACCGTTGACCCGGCACCCCCGAGCGACTGGCGGACCCCATACATATCCTGGCTCTGGGATTCTCAAGAGCCCCCCAAGCCTCGGGAGGCTCGGAAGCTCAAGTACCAAGCTCGGCGTTTCGTCATGTTGGACGATGCCTTGTACCGCAGATCTTTCTCCAGTCCCCTCCTCAAGTGCATCAGCGCTGACGAAGCCAGTCGAGCGGTTCAGGAAGTACACAAAGGCACCTGCGGAGCGCACCAAGGAGGAAGATCGCTTGCCAGGATCCTGCTCAGGCAGGGTTACTGGTGGCCCACTCTCCAGCGCGACTGCACGACCTACGTATAGAAGTGCGACCGATGTCAGCGCTTCGACCACCTGATCCATCAACCCGCCACGGAGCTCATCACCCATGCCGAGCCATACCCTTTCGCTCTGTGGGGGATCGATATCTTGGGGCCATTCCCCACGGCTCAAGCTCAGAAGAAGTTCGACATCGTCGCCATTGACAATTTCACCAAGTGGATCGAGGCCGAAGCCACCACCAGGATCAACGAATCAGTCGTATGGAGTTGTAATGACCCAGAATATTTATATTATTTCACGAATTATTTAATGATTTTCTGAAATTTATTAGAAATTTATGTAGGCCCAATTATGGTAAACGATTAATCTAGCCTATTTAATTGAAGCCCAAAAGGTTTAAGGATCAAGCCCATGAAGTTTGGCCCATATTCTATAAGGTTATTTAGCCTATTCACGAATTATAGGGATAAATAGTCATTAAGTAAATAAATAAGTGGATAAGATGAAATTAGAATTTGAATTCATTTCAAATTCGACACCTACGATAGGTAACGGTCTATCGTACGACCGCCACAGGGACCTGACGCTCCAGGGTTCGACCGTTACACTCTGTCAGTTCCGTGAATTGAAGAATGACCAAAAAGATTAGATTTTTGATAGTCTATCTCTTAGGGATCAAGATGGGAGGGCTAGTAAACGTGTTAAGGACTCTCTGAAGTCGATCTAAGGTCTAATAAGGACTCTACAATCGATCTGATCCTAAAAACTCTAGCTAGAACCTATAAATAGACCCTAGTTTTGACCTGCGCGACCCTTACATTGGCTCGAGTGCACCTAAGGTAAGGAGATAGTATTTCGGGTAAGTTCTTTAGAACTTTTTGTTGTTAATACATAGGACTAACATCTCCCAAAATTTCATGCTAGGAGATCGACTACACAAGGAGCTAGAACCTTGCAAAGTTGCTGGTTTCATCACGTCAACCCAGGAAACTGTACAACGGGGTGCTGAAGATCAGAAGATTAGAACACCAAAATAAGGTATTTAGAGTTTGATTCTTTATAACTTTTTGTTTCCCTTAGTGTCATCTTCTTACCCTCTAAATTTCAAGTTTATGGGTCAAGGGATTACGGAGTTAGAGCAACGTGAAGTTACTGAAAATTCACAGGAAGGGAAGAACTAGGGCGTGTCTTGCAGTCCTGAATTGGAAGTTGAAAGCCCAGGAAAGGGGTATGTTATCTCATGAATGGCAAGAACGTCATGATAGGAGTAAACGCCCTCGGGTTTTGTTTGATTTCATGCACTATGGACCATGATTTTCAAGATTTAGTTCGGTCTATGCATACTTGCATATCTTTAGCCTAAGTTAAAGATAAAAAGGTATTTCTCCTATAAATTCACTGAAACCTATGCATCTAGATGACCTTTACTTCGTTTTGTCATGACTAGAGTAATTATTTATTTTTCTTGCATGAGAGGTTTTAAACCGAAGTTCTTTTATTTTTACTGTCAGCAGTGCTCTGACGGATTATAGTTAGACCGTCACATGACTTTAACGGCCTTACGATAGACCGTCAGACCTTCTGTCACACTTAAGTTCTCTGTAATCTCTGACGGACCAGAATCAGTGCGTCACAGTCTTCTGACGGCTCCACGATAAACCGTCACAGCCATATGACGCGCCTGTCTTAGACCGCTAGAGTGCTGTGTTCTGTCTATTCGGGACAGAATTGAGAACAGTCAAATTAGCTTATAAATAAGCCTAGATATCTAAGTTTTGACCTGTTTTCATGACTTTAAGTTTATTAATTGATTCATGATAGAAACTGCATGTCTAAAGCACCTTGAGTTATTTTAAACATATGTTAATTGCATTTACCAAAACTCTATAGTTTGTATTTAAATTATGAATTTCAATGTTGTATTGACGGAGTTTATCATGGTTTCACATCATTACACATTCTATCTCATCTATAGAGTCAATTACTCTAAGTACATGGCATATATTCCGGTATATGACCATTAGTTCACACTTTTGCACAATAGGAACATCATCTTGGACTTGATAACCTCTCTATTGGATATTCCTTCCAATAGACTAGGAAATCTTGTTTCAAGGCCTCCATAATTCTCCGCGAGCCTGGGATTCTCACTAGGATGCCGAGTTGGTTGTACCATTAAAGCAAAAATTATCTATAAAAGCACTATCGAAGTTTTGAATTTTGTTAATGTAACGGCCTATTACTCGACCGTCAAGCCCATATAACGGTCCAGCACACAACCGTCACATTTACTGAGTCTAATTTATTCTTTCTGGATTCAGCCCGATCTAACGGCCCAATAATAGACCGTCACATTCATGTAACGGCTCATTAATTGACCGTCACAATTCCTGAGTACTTTGACCCAAGGTTTGACCCAAGGGTTGATATTCTAAAGTTCCTAGATGAATTATTGACGGTCTTCGACTTGTCATATTGTTCAAGATACTTAATTTTAAATTATGGAAGATAAGTAATGTACAGTTATGCTGTCGAATTGTTTCCATGAGCATAATCTTATTTTAAGTCATTCTTGTTCCCTCGCATTCTTAATTGAAGCGTTCATTCATTGAATTATTGTTATCATGAACTTATTGAACTTGTTATATTACTGGCCATATTTTATTGCTTGAAACGTGGAAGTAACGTGATTTATACTAGAAGATGCGTTCGAGCACTGATTGTGTTCAAGAGCTCTAAGCTAGTCCCCTTGGCTGATTGTCGGAAACATACTGTAAACCATGGGGTATGATTCTACTGGCGTCGCATTGCGCTGGGAGTACTTTCTTTATAAATAAGTGAAAATCCACGGCTCGTGAAGTGAAAATCCACAAGGCACGACATATATACGTACATGACTTTCCTGCTTGTTACATGATATTCCACAGAAACTCACCAAATACTTGCTCATAAGCAAAATATGTTTGTGTGATGATTTCGTGGTTTGTTAGTACATTCTCGATACATTCTTGTTCATGAAAGGCCATATCATGTTCTTGATACATTATTGCTAATTCATACTTGTTCATTCTATCTTACATGATCGTCTTGTTATCTTGGTTATTTACATATGATTTATTGCATTCGCATGATTTCACTTTATTTTCTTTAGAGCTAAAATGCTAATCACTTTAATAGTGCCTTCGTGTTGATGCGAAGATACCTACTGGGCAAGTGTGCTCATTACCTATTTCTAATCTTTTTCAGGAGATAGAAGTGATTCGAATTCGGATTCGAGTTATACAAGTAGCGGGACCGAGAGCGAATGAAAGTCATATCAAAATGAGAGTGAAGACTTAGGAAAGTCAATATTGTTTAGATCGAGTCTTGTAATTTTTCCTTTTTCCTTGAGTCTGATGGATTGAGAAAGGTTGAAAAGTTATTATATTGGCATATTTTGCCTATTAATGAAATAAAGTTGGAGTTTGAGTAAATTATTGTCCAATTACATTTTTATGTGTGATTATCTTGCGCTCTGATCGTTCTTGTTTGCAAGAGACTTAACATGCCGGCTGTTCACGTTCCTCGAGGTAGTCTTCCGCTATAATAAAGGCTTGAGACGTGATAGTTAAGTTGGTATCAGAGCCTAAGTCTCAGGACTTAGGGAAAAATGTCACGTCATAGGATAAGTCCAAGGCTTAAGGACCCATACCTATTAACTAAGGAAGAAATTTTCTCACCCATGCGAGAATTGGGTAGAGCCCGGGATAAGATAATTAAGTAGTTTTAAGATTTATCTCTTTCTAATTCCATGAGAATTAACAAATTATTATTTCTCTCAGGTACCTCATTATTACAATGGCTCATCGCGTAGATTAGGGTGGCATGCAACAAACGGTTGCCGACCTTACTCAGGCATTACAAACTATGGCCCAAGCAGGCGCAGGGGCCAGGGCTGGTGACTTGCATCGTAATTTTCAGAGCTTAAACCCTCCGCGTTTCTACGGTTCTTCTAATCCAGATGAGGCAGAAAACTGGATAGATGAAATGAATTGTATCTTTGATGTTATCCAGTGTACAGATCAAGAAAAAGTGCATCTTGTAACCTTTCAACTTAATAAAGATGCACGCACATGGTGGAAATCAGTACCTACACCTCCGGTAGATGCACCTCATACAAGGGACGGTTTTCTTATTCTATTCCGTGCTAAGTACTTTTCTGAGCATGTTAAAGAAAGAAAGGCTATGGAGTTCGCCTCTCTTCGTCAGGGAATGATGACAGTCGCAGAGTATGAACTTCAATTCTCCAGGATAGCACCCTATGCACCGCATTTAATCAATACCGATTTATTGAAGGCTAATCGGTTTATGGACGGGTTACAACCCGATTTCATTCAGCAGCTCGGGACCTAAAACATCCGTACCTATGCAGAGATGGTCCAGTGGGCATATTTATGTGAGAGGACCTTAGAAAAGGCCAAGAAATTGAAAGGAAAAGGAGAAGAGTCCAGCCGACGATCTGATCGACGTTATAAGAATGAAAAATTCAGCATCACGGAACCTCACAAAAGCCGTGATAGTAAGAAAAGATCCAGGAGCGGGAACGGTGGAAGTTTCCAGAAGAACAAGAAGGTCAAGGAGGAGAAGGAGCAGGTCATGGCGGCTTGCACATTTTGTGAGAAGTTCGGCCATTCGGCTGAAGAATGTTGGAAGCACCTTGGTGCTTCTCTACATTATGGAAGTAGGGAGCATCGTATGCCAGATTGCCCCCTTGTGAAGGATCAATCGTCTGGTGGTGGATGGAGGAGGTAGGCTCGCCTCAACGCTGTTCTAGAGGAAGAAGAAGCGCCCAGGGATGGTGGGCTTATGGAAGGTACCCTTCAAATTTGTTCCCGTCCTGCATTTGTGCTATTTGATATTGGTGCCTCTCATTCTATTATCTCCACTACTTTTATAAAAATATTACCAATTATATCAGTTCCCCTACCTTCAGATCTTGCTATTACCACACACTTAGGTTCTGGAACAAAGCTTACCGAGTATTATCCTGATAGTGAGGTAATAGTAGAAGGTCACAATCTCCCCGCAAACTTAGTATGCCTTGACATGAAAGGTTATGATGTCATCTTAGGGGTAGATTGGCTTACAGATCATGATGCTGATATTAACTGCTGAAATAGGATTATATCCTTTCGAAAATCTGGTCTTCCAAGATTTTCTTTCCTTGGCATCAAGTATAGGAAACATCCCACTATCATATCCTCTCTTCACGCTTGCAAACTTATCTCGCAAGGATGTGAAGCTTTTCTTACTTCTGTCATTGTTACCGAGTCCAAGGAAATCATCCTAGCAGACATTCCTATTGTAAATGAGTTCCCAGATGTGTTTCCAGCCGAATTACCTAGTTTACCACCCGAGAGGGAAGTAAACTTCACTATTGAACTCATTCCAGGAGCAGCACCTGTTTCTATAGCCCCTTACAGGATGTCCCTCACAGAACTTAAGGAATTAAAAAGGCAGTTACAGGAACTATTAGATAAGGGTTTCATCAGACCAAGCACATCCCCCTGGGGTGCGCCGGTTCTATTCGTCAAGAAGAAGGATGGCTCTCTCAGGTTATGCATAGACTACCGGTGACTGAATCAACTTACAATCAAAAATAAGTATCCGTTGCCACGTATTGATGAGCTATTTGATCAGCTTTCAGGAGCATAGTATTTCTCCAAGATTGACCTCAGATCAGGTTATCATCAGCTTAGAATTAAAGAAGAAAACATTTATAAATCGACTTTTCGAAGTCGTTATGGCCACTATAACTTCGTGATGCCGTTTGGGTTAACAAATGCCCCAGCAACATTTATGCAACTTATGAACAATATTTTCCGGTCATATCTGGACCAGTTCATCGTCATCTTCATCGATGACATCCTAGTATATTCCAAGACAAAAGAGGAACATGAAGGACATCTGAGGATAGTTTTGTAAACACTTAGAGAACATAAACTTTATGTCAAGCTTAACAAGTGTGAGTTCTGGCTCAAGGAAGTTTCATTCCTAGGCCACATTATTTCAAAAGAAGGTATCGCTGTGGATCCTTCTAAAGTAGAAGCTGTCAGAAACTGGAGCCGGCCAACGACTATATCAGAAGTAAGGAGCTTTCAGGGTCCAGCTGGTTATTATAGGAGGTTCATTAAGGACTTCTCAAAAATTGTTGTTCCTTTAACTAGACTCACAAGAAAAGAAAATCATTTTGCCTGGTTAGAGGAATGTGAAGAGAGTTTTAAAACTCTTAAGAACCATCTTACTATAGCTCATATTCTATCACTACCGGTGGAAGGTGGTGGATTTGAAGTATATACGGATGCGTCTAGCATTGGCTTAGGGTGCGTCCTCACGCCAGATAGAAAAGTAATATGTTATTCTTCAAGACAATTGAAACGTCACGAAGAGAATTACCCTGTGCATGATTTGGAATTGGCTGCTGTTATTTTCGCCTTAAAGAATTGGCGTCATTATCTCTATGGAGAGAAGTTCACGGTCTACTCAGACCATAAAAGCTTGAAATACTTATTCTCTCAAAAGGAACTAAATATGAGGCAGAAGAGATGGTTAGAATATCTTAAGGACTTTGATTTTGCTATTCAATATCATCCTGGCAAGGCTAATGCGGTAGCCGATGCACTCAGCAGAAAACTAATGGGAAAACTATCAAGTCTTATGATTATTATGACTAATCTTATTCCTCAATTTGCTCAGTTGAACTTAGATATTGACATGAAGGAAGAAGAAGAGTGTTTTATAGCCAGTATCCGAGCTCAACCTACATTAATGGAAGATCTAGTCAGGCTACACGACAATGATCCCGTATTACTGGAGATTAAAGCTAACATAGAATAGAGGCTGGATTTTTCTGTCTCCAATGACAGAAGATTGCTATTTAAGGGCCGAGTGTGTGTACCAGATCACGAGGATACGAAGAAACTGATCCTAGAAGAAGCACATAAATCCAAGTACACCATTCATCCTGGTAGTACCAAAATGTATCAAGATCTCAAAAGAAATTTCTAGTGGCCCAATATGAAGAGAGAAATAGCTGATTTCGTGTCCCGCTGTCTCACTTGTCAACAAGTAAAGGTAGAGCATTTTAGACCCGCAGGTACATTACACCCCTTAGATATTCCAGCATGGAAGTGGGAAAGCATAGGAATGAAATAGGGGAAAGGCAATTTCTAAGCCCCGACATTATCAGGGATTCTTCAGAGAAAATTAAGCTCATTCAAGAAAGATTGCAGATGGCACAAGATAGGCAAAAATCTTATGCTGATAATTGAAGGCGTAACTTGGAGTTTCAAGTAGGAGATCATGTATTTCTTAAAGTTTCTCCAAGTCTAGGTATTCGAAGATTTGGTATTAAGGGAAAACTTACTCCAATATTTATTGGTCCTTTTGAAATTCTGGAAAGAGTTGGTGAAGTAGCTTATCGGATTGCTTTACCTCCATAATTATCCAAAGTTCATAATGTATTTCACGTCTCGATGATCAAGAAGTATGTACCTGATCCTTTCCATTTCATCACTTACGACAATCTGGAGATTAAGAAGGATTTGACATATGAACAAAAACAAATTAGAATACTTGAACGGGAAGTACGACAACTTCGGAACAAGACTATTCCCGTGGTTAAAATCCAGTGGACAAAGTCAGGAGAGACATGGGAAACAGAAGAAGCCATGCAAAAAAGATTTCCAGAATTATTCAACTGTAAGTACACTCTCCATCTAATCCATGTATTGAATTTGGGGACAAAATTCTTTTAAGTGGGGGAGGGTGTAATGACCCAGAATATTTATATTATTTCAGGAATTATTTAATGATTTTCTGGAATTTATTATAAATTTATTTAGGCCCAATTGTGATAAACGATTAATCTAGCCTATTTAAGAAGCCCAAAAGGTTTAAGGACTAAGCCTATGAAGTTTGGCCCATATTCTAGAAGGTTATTTAGCCTATTCAAGAATTATAGGAATAAATACTCATTAATTAAATAAATAAGTGGATAAGATGAAATTAGAATTTGAATTCATTTCAAATTCGGCACCTACGATAGGTAACGGTCTATCGTACGACCACCACAGGGACCTGACGCTCTAGGGTTCGACCATTACAGTCTGTCAGTTCCGTGAATTGAAGAATGACCAAAAAGATTAGATTTTTGATAGTCTATCTCTTAGAGATCGAGATGGGAGGGCTAGTAAATGTGTTAAAGACTCTCTGAAGTCGATCTAAGGTCTAATAAGGACTCTACAATCGATCTGATCCTCAAAACTCTAGCTAGAACCTATAAATAGACCCTAGTTTTGACCTGCGCGACCCTTACATTGGCTCGAGTGCACCTAAGGTAAGGAGATAGTATTTCGGGTAAGTTCTTTAGAACTTTTTGTTGTTAATACATAGGACTAACATCTCCCAAAATTTCGTGCTAGGAGATCGACTACACAAGGAGCTAGAACCTTGCAAAGTTGCTGGTTTCATCACGTCAACCCAGGAAACTGTACAACGGGGTGTTGAAGATCAGAAGATTAGAACACCAAAATAAGGTATTTAGAGTTCGGTTCTTTAGAACTTTTTGTTTCCCTTAGTGTCATCTTCTTACCCTCCAAATTTCACGTTTATAGGTCAAGGGATTACGGAGTTAGAGCAACGTGAAGTTACTGAAAATTCACAGGAAGGGAAGAACTAGGGCGTGTCTTGCAGTCCCGAATTGGAAGTTGAAAGCCCAGGAAAGGGGTATGTTATCTCATGAATGGCAAGAACGTCATGATAGGAGTAAAAGCCCTCGGGTTTTGTTTGATTCCATGCACTATGGACCATGATTTTCAAGATTTAGTTCGGTCTATGCATACTTGCATATCTTTAGCCTAAGTTAAAGATAAAAAGGTATTTCTCCTATAAATTCACTGAAACCTATGCATCTAGATGGCCTTAACTTCGTTTTGTCATGACTAGAGTAGTTATTTATTTTTCTTGCATGAGAGGTTTTAAACCGAAGTTCTTTTATTTTTACTGTCAGCAGTGCTCTGACGGATTATAGTTAGACCGTCACATGACTTTAACGGCCTTACGATAGACCGTCAGACCTTCTGTCACACTTAAGTTCTCTGTAATCTCTGACGGACCAGAATCAGTGCGTCACAGTCTTCTGACGGCTCCACGATAAACCGTCACAGCCATATGACGCGCCTGTCTTAGACCGCCAGAGTGCTGTGTTCTGTCTATTCGGGACAGAATTGAGAACAGTCAAATTAGCTTATAAATAAGCCTAGATATCTAAGTTTTGACATCTTTTCATGACTTTAAGTTTATTAATTGATTCATGATAGAAACTGCATGTCTAAATCACCTTGAGTTATTTTAAACATATGTTAACTTCATTTACCAAAACTCTATAGTTTGTATTTAAATTATGAATTTCAATGTTGTATTGACGGAGTTTATCATGGTTTCACATCGTTACACATTCTATCTCATCTATAGAGTCAATTTCTCTAAGTACATGGCATATATTCTTGTATATGACCATTAGTTCACACTTTTGCACAATAGGAACATCATCTTGGACTTGATAACCTCTCTATTGGATATTCCTTCCAATGGACTAGGAAATCTTGTTTCAAGGCTTCCGTAATTCTCCGCGAGCCTGGGATTCCCACTAGGACGCCGAGTTGGTTGTACCATTAAAGCCCAAATTGTCTAGAAAAGCACAATCGAAGTTTTAAATTTTGTTAATGTAACGGCCTATTACTCGACCGTCAGGCCCATATAATGGTCCAGCACACAACCATCACATTTACTGAGTCTAATTTATTCTTTCTGGATTCAGCCCGATCTAACGGCCCAATAATAGACCGTCACGTTCATGTAACGGCTCATTAATTGACTGTCACAATTCCTGAGTACTTTGACCCAAGGGTTGATATTCTAAAGTTCCTAGATGAATTATTGATGGTTTAGGACTTGTCATATTGTTCAAGATACTTAATTTTAAATTATGGAAGATAAGTAATGTACAGTTATGCTGTCGAATTGTTTCCATGAGCATAACCTTGTTTTAAGTCATTCTTGTTCCCTCGCATTCTTAATTGAAGCGTTCATTCATTGAATTATTGTTATCATGAACTTATTGAACTTGTTATATTACGGGCCATATTTTATTGCTTGAAACGTGGAAGTAACTTGATTTATACTAGAAGATGCGATCGAGCACTGATTGTGTTCAAGGGCTCTAAGCTAGTCCCCTCGGTTGATTGTCGGAAACATACTGTAAACCATGTGGTATGATGCTACTGGCGTCGCATTGCGCTGGGAGTACTTTCTTTATAAATAAGTGAAAATCCACGGCTCGTGAAGTGAAAATCCACAAGGCACGACATATATACGTACATGACTTTCTTGCTTGTTACATGATATTCCACAGAAATTCACCAAATACTTGCTCATAACTAAAAGATGTTTGTGTGATGATTACGTGATTTGCTAGAACATTCTCGATACATTCTTGTTCATGAAAGGCCATATGATGTTCTTGATACATTCTTGCTAATTTATACTTGTTCATTCTATCTTACATGATCGTCTTGTTACATTGGTTATTTACATATGATTTATCACATTCGCATGATTTCACTTTATTTTCTTTAGAGCTAAAATGATAATCACTTTAATAGTGCCTTCATATTGATGCGAAGATACCTACTGGGCAAGTGTGCTCATTACCTATTTTCAATCTTTTTCAGGAGATGGAAGTGATTCAAATTCGGATTCGAGTTATACAAGTAGCGGGTCCGAGAGCGAATGAAAGTCATATCAAAATGAGAGTGAAGACTTACGAAAGTCAATATTGTTTAGATCGAGTCTTGTAATTTTTCCTTTTTCCTTGAGTCTGATGGATTGAGGAAGGTTGAAAAGGTATTGTATTGGAATATTTCGCCTATTAATGAAATAAAGTTGGAGTTTGAGTAAATTATTATGCAATTGCATTTTTATGTTTGATTGTCTTGCGCTCTGATCGTTCTTATTTGCAAGAGGCTTAGTATGTTAGCTGTTCACGTTCCTCGAGTTAGTCTTCCGCTGTAATAAAGGCTCGGGACGCGATAGTTAAGTTGGTATCAGAGCCTAAGTCTCAGGACTTAGGCGAAAAGGTCACGTCATAGGATAAGTCCAAGGATTAAGGACCCATACATATAAACTAAGGAAGAAATTTCCTCACCCATGCGAGAATTGGGTAGAGCCCGGGATAAGATAATTAAGTAGTTTTAAGATTTATCTCTTTCTAATTCCATGAGAATTAAAAAATTGTTATTTCTCTCAGGTACCTCATTATTACAATGGCTCATCGCGTAGATTGGGGTGGCATGCAACAAACAGTTGCCGGCCTTACTCAGGCATTACAAACTATGGCCCAGGCAGGCGTAGGGGCGAGGGCTGGTGACTTGCATCACAATTTTGGGAGCTTAAACCCTCCGCGTTTCTACGATTCTTCTAATCCAGATGAGACAGAAAACTGGATAGATGAAATGAATCGTATCTTCGATGTTATCCAATGTACAGATCAAGAAAAAGTGCGTCTTGTAACCTTTCAACTTAATAAAGATGCACGCACATGGTGGAAATCAGTACCTACACCTCCGGTAGATGCACCTCATACATAGGACGGTTTTATTATTCTATTCCGTGCTAAGTACTTTTCTGAGCATGTTAAAGAAAGAAAGGCTATGGAGTTCACCTCTTTTCGTCAGGGAATGATGACAGTCGTGGAGTATGAACTTCAATTCTCCAAGCTAGCACCATATGCACCGCATTTAATCAGTACCGATTTATTGAAGGCTAATCGGTTTGTGGACGGGTTACGACCCGATTTCATTCAGCAGCTCGGGACCCAAAACATCCATACCTATGCAGAGATGGTCCAGCGGGCATATTTATGTGAGAGGACCTTAGAAAAGGTCGAGAAATTGAAAGGAAAAGGAGAAGAGTCCAGTCGACGATCTGATCGGCGTTATAAGAAAGAAAAATTAAGCATCACGGAACCTCACAAAAGCTGTGATAGTAAGAAAAGATCTAGGAGCGGGAACGGTGGAAGTTCCCAGAAGAACAAGAAAGTCAAGGAGGAGAAGGAGCAAGTCATGGCGACTTGCACATTTTGTGAGAAGTTCAGCCATTCGGCTGAAGAATGTTGGAAGCGCCTTGGTGCTTGTCTACGTTGTGGAAGAGGGGAGCATCGTATGCCAGATTGACCCCTTATGAAGGATCGGTCGTCTGGTGGTGAAAGTAGGAGGCAGGCTCGCCTCAACGCTGTTCTAGAGGAAGAAGAAGCGCCCAGGGATGGTGGGCTTATGGAAGGTACCCTTCAAATTTATTCCCGTCCTGCATTTGTGCTATTTGATATTGGTGCCTCTCATTCTATTATCTCCACTACTTTTATAAAAATATTACCAATTATATCAGTTCCCCTACCTTCAGATCTTGCTATTACCACACACTTAGGTTCTGGAACAAAGCTTACCGAGTATTATCCTGATAGTGAGGTAATAGTAGAAGGTCACAATCTCCCCGCAAACTTAGTATGCCTTGACATGAAAGGTTATGATGTCATCTTAGGGGTAGATTGGCTTACAGATCATGATGCTGATATTAACTGCTGAAATAGGATTATATCCTTTCGAAAATCTGGTCTTCCAATATTTTCTTTCCTTGGCATCAAGTATAGGAAACATCCCACTATCATATCCTCTCTTCACGCTTGCAAACTTATCTCGCAAGGATGTGAAGCTTTTCTTGCTTCTGTCATTGTTACCGAGTCCAAGGAAATCATCCTAGCAGACATTCCTATTGTAAATGAGTTCCCAGATGTGTTTCCACCCGAATTACCCAGTTTACCACCCGAGAGGGAAGTAAACTTCACTATTGAACTCATTCCAGGAGCAGCACCTGTTTCTATAGCCCCTTACAGGATGTCCCCCACGGAACTTAAGGAATTAAAAAGACAGTTGCATGAACTATTAGATAATGATTTTATCAGACCTAGCACATCTCCCTGGGGTGCGTCGGTTCTATTCGTCAAGAAGAAGGATGGCTCTCTTAGGTTATGCATAGACTACCAGCGACTGAATCAACTTACAATCAAAAACAAGTATCCGTTGCCGCGTATTGATGAGCTCTTCGATCAACTTTCAGGAGCAGAGTATTTCTCCAAGATTGACCTTAGATCAGGTTATCATCAGCTTAGAATTAAAGAAGAAGACATTTGTTAATCGACTTTTCGAAGTCGTTATGGCACTATGAATTCGCAGTGATGCCGTTCAGGTTAACAAATGCCCCAGCAACATTTATGCAACTTATGAATAATGTTTTCCGGCCATATCTGGACCAGTTCATCGTCGTCTTCATCGATGACATCCTGGTATATTACAAGACAAAAGAGGAACATGAAGGACATCTGAGGATAGCTTTGCAAACACTTAGAGAATATAAACTTTATGCCAAGCTTAACAAGTGTGAGTTTTGGCTCAAGGAAGTTTCATTCTTAGGCCACATTATTTCAAAAGAAGGTATCGTTGTGGATCCTTCTAAGGTAGAAGCTGTCAGAAACTGGAGCCGGTCAACGACTGTATCAAAAGTAAGGAGCTTTCTGGGTCTAGCTGGTTATTATAGGATATTCATTAAGGACTTCTCAAAAATTGTTGTTCCTTTAACTAGACTCACAAGAAAAGAAAATCATTTTGTCTGGTCAGAGGAATGTGAAGAGAGTTTTCAAACTCTTAAGAACCATCTTACTATAGCTCATATTCTATCACTACCGGTGGAAGGTGGTGGATTTGAAGTATATACGGATGCGTCTGGCATTGGCTTAGGGTGCGTCCTCATGCAAAATGGAAAAGTAATATGTTATTCTTCAAGACAATTGAAACGTCACGAAGAGAATTACCCTGTGCATGATTTAGAATTGGCTGCTGTTATTTTCGCCTTAAAGAATTGGTGTCATTATCTCTATGGAGAGAAGTTCACGGTCTACTCGGACCACAAAAGCTTGAAATACTTATTCTCTCAAAAGGAACTAAATATGAGGCAGAGGAGATGGTTAGAATATCTCAAGGACTTTGATTTTGCTATTCAATATCATCCTGGCAAGGCTAATGCGGTAGCCGATGCACTCAGCAGAAAACTAATGGGAAAACTATCAAGTCTTATGATTAGTATGACTAATCTTATTCCTCAATTTGCTCAGTTGAACTTAGATATTGACATGAAGGAAGAAGAAGAGTGTTTTATAGCCAGTATCCGAGCTCAACCTACATTAATGGAAGATCTAGTCAGGCTACAAGACAATGATCCCGTATTACTGGAGATTAAAGCTAACATAGAACAGAGGCTGGATTTTTCTATCTCTAATGACAGAAGATTGCTATCTAAGGGCCGAGTGTGTGTACCAGATCATGAGGATACGAAGAAACTGATCCTAGAAGAAGCACATAAATCTAAGTACACCATTCACCCTGGTAGTACCAAAATGTATCAAGATCTCAAAAGAAATTTCTGGTGGCCCAATATGAAGAGGGAAATATCTGATTTCGTGTCCCGCTGTCTCACTTGTCAACAAGTAAAGGCAGAGCATTTTAGACCCGTTGGTAAATTACACCCCTTAGATATTCTAGCATGGAAGTGGGAAAGCATAAGAATGAAATAGGGGAAAGGTAATTTCTAGGCCACGACATTATCAGGGATTCTTCAGAGAAAATTAAGCTAATTCAAGAAAGATTGCAGATGGCACAAGATAGGCAAAAATCTTATGCTGATAATCGAAGGCGCAACTTGGAGTTTCAAGTAGGAGATCATGTATTTATTAAAGTTTCTCCAAGTCGAGGTATTCGAAGATTTGGTATTAAGGGAAAACTTACTCTAAGATTTATTGGTCCATTTGAAATTCTGGAAAGAGTTGGTGAAGTAGCTTATCGGATTGCTTTACCTCCACAATTATCCGAAGTTCATAATGTATTTCACGTCTCGATGATCAAGAAGTATGTACCTGATCATTTCCATGTCATCACTTACGACAATCTGGAGATTAAGAAGGATTTGACATACGAACAAAAACAAATCAGAATACTTGAACGGGAAGTACGTCAACTTCGGAATAAGACTATTCTCGTGGTTAAAATCCAGTGGACAAAGTCAGGAGAGACATGGGAAATAGAAGAAGCCATGCAGAAAAGGTTTCTAGAATTATTCCATTGTAAGTACACTCTCCATCTAATCCATGTATTGAATTTGGGGACCAAATTCTTTTAAGTGGGGGAGAGTGTAATAGCCCAGAATATTTATATTATTTCAAGGATTATTTAATAATTTTCTACAATTTATTAGAAATTTATTTAGGCCCAATTATGGTAATTGATTAATCTAGCCTATTTAATTGAATCCCAAAACTTTTAAGGACCAAGCCCATGAAGTTTGGCCCATATTCTAGACGGTTATTTAGCCTATTCACGAATTATAGGGATAAATACTCATTAATTAAATAAATAAGTGGATAAGATGGAATTTGAATTTGAATTCATTTCAAATTTGGCACCTACGATATGTAACTGTCTATCGTACGACCGCCACAGGGACCTGACGCTCCAGGGTTCGACCGTTACACTCTGTCAGTTCCGTGAATTGAAGAATGACCAAAAAGATTAGATTTTTGATAGTCTATCTCTTAGCGATCGAGATGGGAGGGCTAGTAAACGTGTTAAGGACTCTCTGAAGTCGATCTAAGGTCTAATAAGGACTCTAGAATCGAGTTAATCCTCAAAACCCTAGCTAGAACCTATAAATAGACCCTAGTTTTGACCTGCACGACCCTTACATTGGCTCGCATGCAACTAAGGTAAGGAGATAGAATTTCGAGTAAGTTATTTAGAACTTTTTATTATTAATACATAGGACTAACATCTCCCAAAATTTCGTGCTAGGAGATCGACTACACAAGGAGATAGAACCTTGCAAAGTTGCTAGTTTCATCACGTCAACCCAGCAAACTGTACAACGGGGTGCAGAATATCAGAAGATTAGAACACCAAAATAAGGTATTTAAAGTTCGGTTCTTTAGAACTTTTTGTTTCCCTTAGTGTCATCTTCTTACCCTCCAAATTTTACATTTATTGGTCAAGGGATTACGGAGTTAGAGCAACGTGAAGTTACTGAAAATTCATAGGAAGGGAAAAACTAGGGCGTGTCTTGCAGTCCCGAATTGGAAGTTGAAAGCCCAGGAAAGGGGTATGTTATCCCATGAATGGCAAGAACGTCATGATAGGAGTAAAAGCCCTCTGGTTTTGTTTGATTTCATGCACTATGGGCCATGAATTTCATGATTTAGTTCGATCTATGCATACATGCATATCTTTAGCCTAAGTTAAAGATAAAAAGGTATTTCTCCTATAAATTCACTGAAACCTATACATCTAGATGGCCTTTACTTCATTTTGTCATGACTAGAGTAGTTATTTATTTTTCTTGCATGAGAGATTTTAAACCGAAGTTCTTTTATTTTTACTGTCAGCAGTGCTCTGACGGATTATAGTTAGACCGTCACATGACTTTAACGGCCTTACGATAGACCGTCAGACCTTCTGTCACACTTAAGTTCTCTGTAATCTCTGACGGACCAGAATCAGTGCGTCACAGTCTTCTGACGGCTCCACGATAAACCGTCACAGCCATATGACGCGCCTGTCTTAGACCGCCAGAGTGTTGTGTTCTGTCTATTCGGGACAGAATTGAGAACAGTCAAATTAGCTTATAAATAAGCCTAGATATCTAAGTTTTGACATGTTTTCATGACTTTAAGTTTATTAATTGATTCATGATAGAAACTGCATGTCTAAATCACCTTGAGTTATTTTAAATATATGTTAACTTCATTTACTAAAACTCTATAGTTTGTATTTAAATTATGAATTTCAATGTTGTATTGACGGAGTTTATCATGGTTTCACATCGTTACACATTCTATCTCATCTATAGAGTCAATTTCTCTAAGTATATGGCATATATTCTGGTATATGACCATTAGTTCACACTTTTGCACAATAGGAACATCATCTTGGACTTGATAACCTCTCTATTGGATATTCCTTCCAATAGACTAGGAAATCTTGTTTCAAGGCTTCCGTAATTCTCCGCGAGCCTGGGATTCCCACTAGGACACCGAGTTGGTTGTACCATTAAAGCCCAAATTGTCTAGAAAAGCACAATCGAAGTTTTAAATTTTGTTAATGTAACGGCCTATTACTCGACCATCAGGCCCATATAACGGTCCAGTACACAACCGTCACCTTTACTGAGTCCAATTTATTCTTTCTAGATTCAGCCCGATCTAACGGCCCAATAATAGACCGTCACGTTCATGTAACGGCTCATTAATTGACTGCCACAATTCCTGAGTACTTTGACTAAGTGAAATTCCACGGCTCGTGAAGTGAAAATCCACAAGGCACGACATATATACGTACATGACTTTCTTGCTTGTTACATGATATTCCACAGAAATTCACCAAATACTTGCTCATAACTAAAAGATGTTTGTGTGATGATTACGTGGTTTGCTAGTACATTCTTGATACATTCTTGTTCATGAAAGGCCATATCATGTTCTTGATACATTCTTGCTAATTCATACTTGTTCATTCTATCTTACATGATCATCTTGTTACCTTGGTTATTTACATATGATTTATCGCATTCGCATGATTTTACTTCATTTTCTTTAGAGCTAAAATGCTAATCACTTTAATAGTGTCTTCATGTTGATGCGAAGATACCTACTGGACAAGTGTGCTCATTACCTATTTCCAATCTTTTTTAGAAGATGGAAGTGATTCAAATTCGGATTTGAGTTATACAAGTAGCGGGTCCAAGAGCGAATGAAAGTCATATCTAAATGAGAGTGAAGACTTAGGAAAGTCAATATTGTTTAGATCGAGTGTTGTAATTTTTCCTTTTTCCTTGAGTCTGATGGATTGAGGAAAGTTAAAAAGTTATTGTATAGGAATATTTTGCCTATTAATGAAATAAAGTTAGAGTTTGAGTAAATTATTGTGCAATTGTATTTTTATGTGTGATTGTCTTGCGCTCTGATCGTTCTTGTTTGTAAGAGGCTTACCATGCCGGCTGTTCACGTTCCTCGAGCTAATCTTCCGCTATAATAAAGGCTTGGGGCGTGGCAGGAGTTTTGTTTGGAAGTCGATCATCTATCGCTATGGTGTCCACCGAGTGATCGTGAGCGATAATGGTCGGCAATTTGATTCTCTTTACTTCAGAGACAGATGTGCCGACCTTAACATTCGCAATCACTTCACTTCGGTAGCCCACCCTCAGGCTAACGGACTGGTCGAGAATGCCAATAAGACTATCTTAAAAGGCATCAAAACCAGGCTCGACAAGGCCAAGGGAAGCTGGCTCGAGGAATTACCGAGTGTACTATGGTCGCACCGAACTACTACGAGAACGGACACCGGTGAAACACCCTTTTAGCTGGTATATGGCACGGAAGTCGTAATTTCGTTGGAGTTTGGCAATCCCTCTCTCCGAGTCGTCCACTTCAAACCCGAGGTAAACGAGCAGAAACTGCTAGATAACCTCGACTTAGCGGACGAGATCCGAGAGATTGCAAGTATCTGAGCAACGGAATACCAACAGCGCATCACTCGATACTACAACTCCATAGTCCGAGACAGGCACTTCCAGCCGGGAGACTTCATCCTAAGAAGGGCCGGAGCATCTCGACCACTAGAGGTGGCGGGGAAGCTAGCCCCTACCTGGGAAGGCCCTTACCGAGTGGTCGGGATGCTCGGGAAAGGAGCATACCGATTGTCCACCATGGAAGGAACACTCATCCCTCGGACATGGAACGCGACAAATCTTCGCAAGTTCTACTTTTGATCATTTGGCAAGCATGCACATGTAAGCAAAATAGAATAAACACCATCCTTATCTTCTTATTAAACTTTGATGTACAACAAGTAGGCCGCAGTCAATACAGCATACATGTCCAAAAATTGCACCCTCTGGCACTATAACACGAGCAGAACGCTCGGCCAACCCGGTAAGCGCTCCTACGACCAGCCACTGGCTCTGCCTCATGCGGAAACTGGCTCAGGCAAAGGATCGCCGACCTCGTTGGTTTGAGAAAGCTCGGAGGAAAGATGCCAAAGGGATTGGAAGGACAACAAAAAAGAAAAAAGAGAAGAGGTCGACCCGGGCAAAATGGAGAGGAAGCTTGAGAGAGCTCCCCTTATTAGCTATGGGGTCGACGGTGGAAAGAGGGGTCGAGTGGACTGTGAAAGAATGAAGCTTGACGAGCTTCATCTCCCCCTCCCCTCGGAATAACGTCGACAGGTCAGGGACAGGAAGGTGACATGCTTTGGCATGAACCCTCTCCCAGAGTGACCCCCGACTGACGAACCCTCTTCCAGACTGAAACAGCAGGAGCTTCCCTCCTACCACCATCTGCATCATCATCTTCCGAAGCACCTTCCATGCCCCGCCAAGACCGACAGCACAACGCCTCGAGGAAGGGAAAGAAGGAGAAACCGCCAGGGATGGCCTTAAGCGATGAAAGGAAAAGGAGACGCCCCTCGGACCTTTTATAGGCCGAAGGGGGAGCTGATTGCCTTAAATGACTCTCCCCTTAAAAAACATGCTAAAAGGGCTTTCCCTGATATGGTTACCTCATTTCCCAAATATCCCGCCAGCGGGATGCACGAAGTGACAAGTCATTAAGGGCGGTATGGAAAAATGAAAAGGTGCCAGCGCCATGTTAGTTATTTGACAGATCGACACGCACGATATCTGTAGAGAAAATCGGCGCCTTCTCCAACGACTACGGATCCGATAGTCAAATCACACCAAAAGTGGTAAGAAACAGTCAATTCAGCATTTAATACTGCCACTATTATATTTTCCAAAAAAAGCCTTACCCGGCTACATAAGAGAAAGAAAAAAGAAAGAGAGAGTTATTACATCAGGCCTCAGGCGCATCTTCAGGCTCGACAGGCAAAGCTTCTTCAGCACCAGATGATCTGCCCCCAGTATTCTCGGCGACGGTCGACCCAGACACTGACCCCACCTGTGTGGGAACTGTCTCGGTCGTGCGCTAGCCCGAAGATGTTGGAGTTTGGCAATCGCTCGGACGGGGACTCTCGACCCACCTCTTCACTCGAGGTATAATGGGAAGAGTCGGTCGAACCCCAATCCGAGTCATAGCGTTGCCCGGAAGGAAAAACGAGCTCCTTCGCTTGGGCCTCAGCCTCTATGGCGGCCCGATCAAACCCCTGGGAGAAGCCCTTCCGAAGGCCCTGGCGATAGCCTGGCTCATAATAAGGGAAGGCAGCTTGGAGAAGAGTCACGTGATAGGCCTATGAGCACTTATGTCACCGAGTGCCTCCACCCCGGCCAACTCCGCCTACCTCTCGAGCTCGGCTATCCTCTGTTCTGACTCGGACAGCCTTCTCTCGGCCTCGATCAGTGCATCTTCGGCCCCCCAGACTCGGCCCTCGAGTGCCTCCCGCTCGGCCTTCCACTGCTCGCCGCGCTCGACCTAAATCATACCCTCCGCCTCCAGGAGCTCATTCTTCCGATCGACCATACGACGGGCCTGGGCCAGCTGCTCCGCCAATGACCAAGCCTCCGCTTGGCTCAACTGCACCTGAGCCCGAAGCGGGGCCACCTCCCGACGAAGGTCACCAAGATCAAGGGTCAGATGCTCAACCTTCCGATCGAGCGCACCACGGGCCCACGATAGAGCCTCCCGCTCCGACTCCACCCGAGCATACACGCCTACTGCCTCAGCCCCGAGCTGGGCCAAGATCAGGCTACCTTCCATAAGTTACTCGAAAAGCGTGGAGGGGGGACCCCTCTGGAGCTTCTCTTGCACAACTCCCGAAGCAATAGAATGGCACCTCCGGTACATGGAGGCTGAGACGCTGAAGGAACTGGTCGAGGGAAGGGAAACTCTCTCCGGAGCAGTCAGGATTGGGGCACCTTCCCTGAGCAATCCTGCCTCAGGGGCCCCACCGGTTGACTCGGGATGAGCGGCCCCGCCGTGTACTTCCCCGGCCTCGGTCGACTGCGATCGAGCCGCTACATCCTGCGACCCTCCAGCCTCGACCCGCTCAGACCGGGCTCCTCCGTCTGGCGCCCCCTCTGCTTCGCTAGGTGCCCCAGCATCGGCCACGATCCCTTCGTCAATTGCCCCCTCTTGCACCGCAGAGGGAGGAGGCAACAGGGGAACCTCATCAACCGGGCGGCCGACCTCCGCCTTCCTCACCCGCTTCTTCTCAGCAGATTGAGCCTGCATCGAAGACCGTAACAACTTTGCCATAGGATCTTTTCGCTTGACCCCCCGGCCTTCAGAAGCATCGTCTCGGGCGACCCCCTTGCCCTTTTCCCGGATGAGCCCTCCGAAGCTGGGAGATATCTCGGAGCCGGCGTATCATCCACATTGATGACCTCCAACTCGACTGACGGTGCCTCCTCCTCCTCCTCCTTAGCCGCTCGCCGCAGATCTACGCGAAGAAGAGCAAATTGAGAAGTGAAAAACACTCGCTTGAAAGAGGACAAGTTCTTGAGAACCTTACCCGTCGGCAACAGCAGTCGAGAAAGATACTCCTTGATGTTAAGCGGAGTCACCAACTCAGCAGTCTCAAGGCGGTCCCGCTGAAGGATAGCAGCATCCCTCTCCACCTCCGGAGAGACCTCTGTTTGCTTCGGAGGGATGTTCGGGTGAAAGTTGGGCACCGAAAAATCCCAGACCACGCCAACCGCCGACGGGCCCACCCAGAAATATTGGGTCTTCCACCCCTTATGAGAGCAATCCTTCACAGAAAGGGACACGCAACTCCTCTTCCGCTTCGCCTGAATGAAGAAGAAGCCCTTCCCGGCAAAAGGATTCTCCTTCAACTCAAAAAAATAGGGGAAGAGGTCCACCGAGGTGCGCACCCTCTCTTGCCACAGAGAAAGATGAAGGAGAAAATAAGGGTATAAGAATTGGAGACCAGCTGGACAGGAGCCAGCCGGTAGAACCGAAGCAACTCGGCGACAAAAGGATGGAGGGGCAGCCGAAAGCCGCACTTCTAGGCCAGGAGGAAAGAACAAAAGAGGCCAGAATGAGCGGCCAGACTGGATTCATGAGGCTCAGGTGCGAGGAACTTGAATCGCCATGGCAGCCCATACTGATTCTCCAGCCGTTTCACGTCCGCCTCACCCAACTCGCTGCGAAGAGGCTCCGATGGCACCAAAAAATTCCTCGAGGCCTGTTCTCCCTCTCGGCTCTCGGCCCCTGGATTTTGGTCCGCCAAGGAACAGACAGAAGAATTGGGAGAAGAAGGGGAAAGCTCCGAATCAGAGGACTCTGGAGGAGAAGGAAGCTGACGAATCGCCGCCTCAGGATGCTCCCCTAGCTCCGATGGCCGCAACGATTCTCCGCTCTTCCGATCTGCTCTCACAACACAGGAGCCCCCCTCAAATATAAATATGAAGAGAGGCAAAACCCTAAACCCCGGAGATAAAGGGACGCAAAAACGTGCAATGCTTAAACCGGAGGCGGCACGGCGATTCGATCTCCCGAGGAGGGGCCTTCTCTTATTCATCATGACGGGCATATTTTCAAGGCAAGCCGCATCATGTGGCCCCTACCAAAGAGAAATATCTACCCAACCAGAGCCATAAAAAGTCCAGCCCAAATGCTACTCGTCTGAGCCTAATTTTGGCTCGGGAGTAGGAGGGGGACAAGTGGAGAGGGGAAATCTCATCGCCCGTATGGAGAGGCCAAAAGAGGTCCAACTAGACCGAACGAGGCCCAACTCCTTGAAGTGGTAGCCCCCATGCCCACTCAATATAGGTCCAATAACTCACTCGAAACAAGCGCTTCCTAGGCGGCCTTCGGGTTGAGAAGTCCGAGCATCAGTTCGATCAGGAAAGCTCCCTCAGAGCCCCCTATTCCCTGTCCTGACCGTGCACTCATTGCTCGGTAGACCACTCCTAGGCAAGTGCCTATCGCTCGGGCTCACTGATGGAAGCTTATTGGTACGGCCGTTGCGAGTCCCTTAATGGTAGGAAGCTCAAGGGGATAGGGGAGACCAAGAGTCCGCGTGCTATAAGGAGTCCGCATGAAAGACGTAACCCTCCCTGAGACTCCTCCGCTTACAGGGATCAGTGGCACAACGGGCCACTATTTAAACTGGAAATGCCCTACTACAAGAGGTAAGCCAGGCAAGAGCCAAAAACCCTGAGCAGGAACCACTTCACCTTTTGGTGGAGAGGGATCTCGTGCTCCCACCTTTCTCCTAACTATTCCCTTCGCATCAGAGCTCTACTACTTTGCTGACTTAAGCATCAAAGGGTCTTCCCCGAGGATTTATCCCTGGGCACCTCTGACTCGTTTCCCTTCTTGCAGTTCACACTTCAAGGGTACATGGTCATCCTCTTCCCCGCTCAGGAGCAGTGCGAGATCGCCCCTCTTCAGGTACTAAAAGGAACAAATAACTCTAAAGAACCCCTATCTAATTACCTCATTTAGGACTTCCAATCGGCTGATCTTCCTGGGTCCTTCGCACAAGTTCCTGGGTCACTTGCAATGAACCAGCGTCTTTGCAGGCCTCTTAACTCCTTGTGGGTTTGATCTCCTAGAACGAAATTTTGAGGGCAGTTAGACCATAATATTATAAACCAAATATTCTAAAGAACCTACCTTAGATAACACTTCCTTACCTTAGTTCCACGCGAGCCAAACGTAAGGGTTGCTCAGGTTGATCTTAAGGTCTATTTATAGGGTTAGCTAGGGTTTTGGAGATTTGAACGAACCTAGAGTCCTAATTGGGGCTTGTAATCGATCCAAATATGTTCTAGACTCTTTTAACTAAGAGATAGCATCGATCCTAGGCGATTTGGATGTCAAAGTTCCTAGCTTTTCATGCCTTCTTCCATTCACAGAATCTGGAGAGCTTAGCGGTCTAGTCTAGACCGTTTTTAGTCCCCAAGCGATCACCCGATAGATCGATTTTAGCTTTGGGCGCCGAATTTGAAACATTTCAAACTCTGTGGTATATATTCGTTGATTTATCCAATAATTGGTATATTTATCCCCTAAATTTTGCAAATAGCCTATTTTAAGCTTCTAGAATATGGGCCAAACTTTGAGGGCTTGGTTTTGGGTCATTTGGGCGTAATTTAAAAGGGCCAAGTCCATTAACAGATATAAGGCCTTAATATTTAATTAATCAATTCCTTAATTCATTTAATAACCCATTAAGCTTAGATTAATTCTATTTAACTCTAGAAAATCTCAGAAAATTCCAAAAATACTTTATATAAAAATTCTGGGGTATTACAATTTAGTCATCCAGAATTGTAATAACAAGTGTTTTATTAATAAATAATCTCTTGTCAAATTGGGTTTTACCAAGTTACTTCCTGGTGGTAGTTGACCCTCCAATGCTCTGCTTGACTCGACTGTTCGCTGCCACGTTCCCAGTAGCTTCTGCTGCTACCGATTCGGGGCGTGACAGAAGTGGTATCAGAGCCAGGTTGTTTAAACCCTAGGTTCTTAGCCATAAGTATAGGTTGCTAGGTGTATTAAGACTTATAGTCTATGTCATTTCCTGTTATTACCCAGTGAGATTAGGTAGAGATTTGGGTTAAGTGATAAAAATATGTGAATTTTAAAGGAAATAAGATAATCAACTCCCGTGGTTATTTTTTCAGGAATCTAGACTTTAGTCAAGATGGAGGCGAATAGGTCTGGTTTCGTTCCCCATGTGACACTAATAGATATTCAAGCTTATGCAGACCTAGTTAAAAGAGTTGAATTATTAGAGGATGCCCGGGAGAAGAGTGAAAAGAGTAAGAAGGAGCAAGCCACCGATTGTGGAAGTTCCAAATCAACGGTCGGGGAAAAGAGATCTAGTAGTAAGAGTGGATCTCGAAGTGAGAAGAAATTCAAGAAGGGAGAGAAGTGCCGTTATTGTAATAATAGTGGTCGTCGATTTAATGAGTATTGGTGAAAATCAGGAGCGTATCTCCGTTACGGGAGTAAGGACCATAAGATAGCGAGTTGTCCTCTCCTACCGCAGCAAGCCAAGGATCACAAGGGATTACGGCGGCAAAGGAAACTTCAAGCATCGATAGAACCCGAGCCTACTAATGAAGAAGTAGTTAGAGGTATCCCTTATCTAGAAACTCTAAACTAGCTTAATTTTGTTCCTTAAAATCTTAGATTTTATTGCTAGTAGGATTAATTTGGTGATTAGTGATAAAGGTGCAATCCGGAGTTAATTGAGAATTAGACGGTACACCCCCATTTTTCTATTTTGGGAATAATATCATGTGAATTTGGATGGCCAAATTCTTTTAAGAGGGGGAGGATGTAGTAACCCGAATTAAAATAAAAATATAATTAAATGAATATAATTTTATGAACAAATAAGGGGTAGTTTCAATAAGTGAAATAAAATTTCTGATTAGGAAAAGGGCCAGTATTTAAAAGTTTGAGGGGGTTTAAAAGAAGGAATTAATCTCTTAAAATTTAAACCTCTAAAATCTTAAATTCTAATTTGGATAAGCGGGTTAAATTCTAAATAATCAGGTTAAATAATTAAGATCTTTGTATATATAAAATAGGTAAAATGATTGAAATTTCTGATTTACAAATGAAATTGAGTTTTAAAGATCTAAAATAGATTATGTAATTGCAAATGCGGTAATTCCTTAATATATCAAATAACTAAAAGATTTTGATTTAATAATAGAGATAATTACTTTAATATTATACTTCCATAAAGATAATTACTTTGAAATTATATTTCTCAAACAATGATAATTTCTTGAATTAATGATGATATTATATTTTTCAAGCATAAATATATTTAATAATTGAATTCTATTGAAATAAATAAAAATTAAGCATTTTAAATTTTAGAAAAATTATAGGAGACCTAATTAAATTCCCTAGAATGAATTATGATTAACAATTGGGCCATTGGATAACCATAATAGTGAAGTCCCGTGATCAATGACACCCAAGAGGGGGGTGAATAGGGTGTTTACAAATTTTAAGAAAACTTTTGGCCTTTTTGAAGAATGTGATAAAACACTACTTAAGAGATACAAATCTATTCAATCACAAGTTGGATTTATCAAAATCTAATTAGTGATGAGATAGATTATGCAAGATGAACAAGAATAAAACATGAACAACAAAGCACACTAACACTTACGTAGAATGGAGGTAGAAGAAAAGGACCAAACCACACAATTCAAACCATAGTGCACAGCGGTTTTTAAGGTGGTTCGGATGCAACGACGGTAATCCTACGTCCACCCCTCACCAAACCCGGTGAGGCTTCACTCGGGGATAAATCCCCAAACGGAGACGATGCTCCAACCACACACGTAGGACGACGCCTGCACACACACACGGGGACGCACCCCAATACACACATACACACACGGAGACGAAGTCTCCAACACGATCCGACAATCGGATCACCAACACAAACACTCGCTGCCACAAGTGCAGCAATCCACACACACGAGACAGAACGGATCTAAATAGACCCACACACACACAAACGCGGATCTAGGAAGATCCACAAACACACACTAATCAAATACGGCACACACACACACGACCACGGATCTAACAATGATCCACACATACACACACAAGTTCTTCAGTTTATGACGAACACAAATACAACACCCAAATCATAAAGATGATGAGGCTTGGTTTAGAAAACTCCTGTTTTGGGTTCCCCTTGAATGCATGTTGCGGATCTTGAACGTATCTTCAATCTTCACTTGACCGGAGCTTCAATCCGTGCTTGCTTAGCTTTTCTTTTTTCTTGCTTGCTTGGCTTCTCTTCTTTCTCCCTTACGCACTCTTCTTAGAATCCTTGCTTGCTTGCTTGGCTCTTCTCTTCCTTGGAGGTGGTTGGCTTCAGATAAGCCTTCAATGGGTTGAGAATGGATGAAGAACACTTGCTGCACGGAGTACTGTTCACGGCTACAATACCCTTCTTCTTCCTCCTTGGACAGCACCCTCTTGATCTCCCTTTGAAGCCCTCTTGGATGGTTAGGGTTATGACTCCAATAAGATATTTTATAACCTTTGAATGGTCCCTGGATAACCCCTAGACCAGATCCACAAATCCCTCCTAGATTGGGGGCAGTGGGATTAAAGAAATGGGTGAAAGATTCCTCTCCACGAGCTTGAAATTGAAGTCAACAAAAGGGGCCTCGGGGCTGTCGGTCAACCGAAACACCTGGGTCAGTCGACCGGAATTTTACAGTCGGAACATTTTTCAGCTCTGGCAAAACCGGTCGATCGACCCCTATGTGGCGATCGACTGAAACCAACAAAAAAGGGATTTTTGGGGTTCTGTCTATTCTGGTCGACCGGCCAAGGTTCGGTGGTCGACCGAAGTTGCCCAGACCTACAAAAATGAATAGTTAGCCCAATGAAACATGTCCATAAGTCAAGAGCTTCATGTCCTTATCAATTCCATGAATTTTGGGATTGGATTCAACTTGGTTTATGCATTACACCATTTGAGCATTTCTCATTACATGAAATCTCCTGAAACAAATTCAATGCTCACTCTTGAAGTTAAAAAATTAAAGGAATATCACCCTTATAATCAAATTTTTGTTCCGCGACCTGACCGCGCAGGTCGATCCCCGTGCGAGGGCGCACGATGGCAAGTTTTGCAAGGGCTTGAAACCTCTTGTAGAACCAACGTTTCAACCAAAGGTCCGTGACAGTACATGACATATACCACCTGTTTTAGATTATAGAAGGGCAATGTGCTCTTCCACACGTTTTGTTCACCAGGTGACTACCATGATGTTTGATCCTGTAATTAAAATAGATAAGGTTTTAACACCATGTTTGTTCACATTAAGGAGTCTTGTTGACATTAACGAGATTATGAAACCTCTTGCCTCTTGTAAAACCAACTCAATCATATTTAAACAACAACATGAGTGTACACAGTCAGCAAGAACATGTGCAATCAACCATAAGTTTAGTTATCATCACTGAATCACACATTAAGTTTAGTTATCATCAAAACCATAACTTAACAATCACAACAATCATCAAAACCATAACTCAACAACTGGACTGGATTATAGTTTAATAGGCTAAAAAGAGTTAAATAGGGCTAAAATTCGTAGCATATGTTAAACACCCATTTTTATAATTAAATTAGTCCAATTTCTAGAAGACTGTCATAAAATTCAAACTCTCACATCATAGCCACCAAGGATTAGGCATTTTTCCCACGTTTTTTCAGCCAATTAAGGCTAGGTTAGTGGAAAAGTTAGAATTTTTTTTCTAGAACATTAAATTCAGAGTGGAGAAGTTTGATTTTTGGGGAAAGGAATCTTGACTATTTTGTCTAAATTTTTCCTATAAATAGGCCCCTCTAAGCCCCTCTAATCACCCTTTAGGTTTTTGCTACGTTGAAGAAGAGATTGGAGGTAATTTGGGGGTGTGGTTTGAAGGAGAAATGGAGCTCTTGGGCATTTCGTCCCATTTTTCCTTCCTCTTCAATTAGATCTAAGGTAGGTTTCTCTCAGGCTAAACCTTCAATAATTTATGTCATCTTGTGCGTTTTCAAGTGCTCTTTCTATTGGTACCATTTTCCCCAATTTTTATTGAGTATTAAGCATGCTAGAAGTATTTTATTGAAGGGTATCATCGTGGTCACCGAAGAAGGTTCGATTTTAAAGGCGGTCGCATCAGAAACCGTTTTCTGAAGGCGATCGCTCGACAGACCATTTTCTTGTACTAATTTTCAAAAAAAATAATATGTTTTCATGAACGCGTCCAGCACATGGACGTCTTCTTTTATATGCGTCCCCTCGAGTGGACGCCTTCATGAGATATTTTTCAAAAAAAAATAAAAAATATAATGTTAACCACATCAGATCTCATGGACGCCTTCTTTTATATGCATCCCCTATGGTGGATGCCTTCATGTGAAATTTTTCAAAAAAAAAACTATATATATTTATTTTTATGATAGCGGTCCCCCCAAGACCGTCTTATGAAAATGGCGACCTCCTGCTGACCGTTTTCTCAGTGAGCCCCTGGATTTGTCCGAGGGTCAGGTTAATCACCGTACGCTGATGTTTTCAACCGAACTAATATATCATCCAACATGCTTGATATGTTACATCTTAGGTTCTAAGTCATGTTATATTGCATACATTTAAATCCACACACAATTAAGTTAAGTATATGGAATATAATAATTCTATTCCATGAGCTTATTTCCTTCCTAGTTCTTGTTACCTTCATGATATCCTTAATCTCCATGACTATATTATCTTTCAAATGGAGTAGATATTATCTGTTAAAATTACATGTGCTTAGTTGGATAATCTTGATTCGATACGAGTTTAACGATTTCTGTGTTACCGTGTTACCGTGTTTTCGACAGGTCGCGTAGCTATCTAAATTTCCAAGAAAGAATGGTGTCTAAGGAAATAGGTCAACGGAAAAATGCTTTAAGTGGATAAGTGGTTACTTAATTAGGACCTCGCGAATGCGAGGAGAACCTCCCACTATCCCACCTCTTACCTGACCGTGATTCTTCGGTTTTCTAGCTAAGCACCAACTGTGAAAATTTTGATCTAAATCTGTTTTACGAGGTTTTCTGCAAGGGCTGATTGTGCCTTGTTCGTCAATCCAATTCCTTTATCAACTTAATGTCGTTAAACATGATGCCTGTTGTACCCCGACAATTTTCCAGTAAAATATTAAGAAATAAGGGTTCGAAAATTTCCCCGAACACCTTTAAAAGTAATGGCTGGCTCTCAGTGGAAGATGATGATGACCTCTTCTCCATAGATGAAGAGAAGGCTAAGCTTCATCGGCTACGCCTTGCCTCCAAGTCAACCCCAGACCGCCCTGAGAGGCGCAAAATCGATTTCGAGGCTAATCTTATTAGCCGAGCTCGCCCAACTGCCCGAGCCCACGTGTCACGTCCTGGCGACGCTTCCCCGGTCAACCTTCGGTTCCATAGGTGATTGTCGAGAAATCGACTGGCACGCCCGCACCCTTGTCCAGTTAACCCATACCCCGAAAAACTTCTCGGGCCATTCGACTCCTCTCGACTTTCCGTAAAAGGAGAGTGCCCGGTACTGCCATAAGAGGTATACGGCCACGAAGGAGGATACTCGAGATATAACAAACTCCCGTATTTTCCTTTCCCGCTTTATTCCTTCCCTCATCCCGGTCATCGGTATAAAAACCCCCGCAATAATGCCTTAAATCATCTTTGAACTTCTCTTACAACTACTTGTAATCTTGTACTACTTATTCCTTGAATGATAAATTTTGCTAGATCTTACTTTAATTCTTGAGCTTTACCTTGAATTTCTTTGGTCATCATTATTAATTTAATGTGGGTGTTTAGATATTTACATTCTTGGGTCATTGATCCAAAACCTCGATGCCTGGTATTAATAGGGCCCGGTCTGGTCCTGGGAGGAGCGCCCGAAAGTACTCGTGCCCATGGGAGCTATTATTGACCCGGTGTGGCATCGCACCAAAGTACTATCTATCTTGATTAATCTACGGCATTCCACTGACTCATAAATACTTACACTTGCTTGACTCGTGTGAAACACTTTGAATACTTGACTTGTACACTCTTGCGTGATATGGCCAATTAGATGTTAACATTTCTACTTGTTCATTCTATACTTGTACTCCTTTGTATTACCTTAACTTACTTGATCACCAATTGCTTGCATCTTATATCATTCTATTCATATTCCATGATTTATTATGTTTCCTCTGAATTAGCAAATTTGCATTATCAACCTGTTAATCACGTAAAGATGCCCGGCGATAGAGATATAAATCCTACTGAGCTTCTTGCTCACCTAGTTTCTTCTAACATTTTTCAGGTAGTATGGAAGTTGAAATACACACCATTGTGGAAGGGGAAGAGTGACCAAGCGCTATTATATTAGAAGACACGAGTCTTTTTCAATGAATTAAGTCTAGCTTGCAGTTGAGAGTCTTGTAAATCTTAAAATTATACTATTTAGTCATCTAGAATTATAATAACAAGTGTATTAATAAATAATCTCTTGTCGAATTGGGTTTTACCAAGTTACTTCCTGGTGATAGTTGACCCTCTAATGCTCTACTTAACTCGACTGTTTGCTGCCACGTTCCGAGTAGTTTCCGCTGCTACCGATTTGGGGCGTGACATACAGCGCTGAGGTTTGTAGTTGTCAGCTCGCCAGAGCTAGGGGCATATTCGACACTTGAGTACGTTTATTTCCCTATAGACCATACTTTGTTGAACTAGACTCTGTAGTTAATTTTTTAATTAGAAATATAATTTATTTCCTATTATTTATACAGTTAATTTGGTTGTTATTTCTTATATTATTTTAAATTTCAATGTACCTTCACACACCAAAATAACCCTTCCGAGCCCTCTGGCTTGTGGGTTATTTCCCGGTATCCGAGTCTTGGGTCATTACAATACTTCTGGCATTGGGCACAACTCCGTACGTACTCGAGGTAGTCCTGTTATAGGTTGGGCCACCAATATCCCTGCCTGTTGAGGCTTCTAGAGAGTGCTTGTCCCCCAATATGGTTGCCACAGAGTCCTTTGTGAACCTCGCAAATAGCTTTCTTGGCTTCGGTGGAGAACAAGCATTTCAAGATTGGCACAAAGAGTGAACACCTGAAGAGGCGTTCGTTGATGAGTGTGAAATGAGCTACTCGGGCCCATACTCAGCGAAACTCCGAGCGATCATCGGTCAAGTGTTGATGGCGAAGATAATCAAGGATGGGGTCCATCCACAACGGCTTGTAATCAACGGCGTTCACCTGGGACCCTTATTCCTCAATGCTCATCAGTTACAGCTCTTTGACCAGCACTAACCGAGAGCTCGCCACTATAGTGGACGAAGCCAGGCGGGAGAGAGCATTTGCTCGGGCATTCTCCATCCTTGAGATATGCACTACCTCAAAGTGGGAGAGGCCTGAAGAGACCTTCTTCATCTTTTGGAGATACTTGATCATGGCGAGTTCTCGAGCCTCGAACTCCCTGCGAACCTGACTGGCGACGAGCAAGGACCCATTATACACTCACAGGTTAGAGGCTTTGTAGTATTTCGTCATGCGGAGGCCGAACAACAACGCTTCGTACTCGACTGCGTTATTGGTGGCTGGAAGTGCAAGGCATATTGTAACTCAGCCCCCTCTGACGACAAGAGAACTAGGTCTACCCCGCTTCCACTTGCACAGGATGACCCATCCACGTACAACTCCTAAGTTGGCCGGGGGAGTGCTCAAACCCTTCCTCGTCCGGAAGAGTGCACTCGGCGATAAAGTCTGCCAAGGCCTGGGCCTTAATCGGGGTCCTCAGGTAGAAGCTAATGTCGAACTCTCCCAATTCAATGGTGCACTTAATTAGTCTCCCCGAGACGTCGGGATTCTGAAGTATCGGACGCACGGGTTGGTCGATCAGGACCACTACAACATGGGATATGAAGTATGATCATAGCTTGCGTGCAGCCGTTACTAGGGAGAGCGTGCATTTTTCAATTCATGAGTACTGAAACTCTGGCCCTGGGAGAGCTTTGCTCACATAATAGACCGCCTTCATGCTCCTCTCGTCTTCTCAGGTGAGCACCGCGCTGAGCGTGCTCAGCGTCACAGACAGGTAGAGGAGCATATGTTCTCCGCTGAGTGGTTTGGAGAGGATCAATGGCGAGAAGAGATACCTTTCAAGATCCTCGAAAGCTTGCTCACACTCATAGTCCCAATCTACACGTCTCCTCTTCTCCGGTGAGTTGTTGGCTTGCTTGATGAGCCAGAAGAACGGGAGACAGCTCTCGATAGCTTTGGACAGAAATCGTGTGAGGGTAGCAACGCGACCGGTAAGACACTACACGTCCCTTACCCGTTCTAGTCGCTTCATCTCCAGCACTGCTCAAATTTGGTCGAGATTTGCTTGGATGCCCCGATGGGTCACTGGGAAAATGAGGAACTTGCCCAACCTTACTCTAAAGGCACATTTATTCGGGTTGAGCTTCATGTTGTACCTTCGAAGTGTGGCGAACGTCTCTGCCAAATCCTCCAAATGGTCAGTCGCACGCAAGCTTTTGACGAGCATGTCGTCAATGTATACCTCCATGTTGCGACTGATCTGGGAATCAAACATATGGATGACGAGACATTGGTACATAGCTCCCACGTTTTTTAATCCGAACAGCATGCATGTGTAGCAGTAGAGACCGTTGTCGATGATGAAGGCCGTCTTATCCTGGTCGGACCCATACATGGTGATCTGATGGTATCCTAAGTAGATAACTAGGAAGCTCAGTATCTCGTGCCGGACCGTCATGTTGACGAGCCGGTCGATCTATGGTATAGGAAAGCTATCCTTGGGAGTGGCCTTGTTATGGTCGGTGAAGTCCACGAACATGCATCACTTCCCGTTGCTCTTGGGGATCAGGACCACGTTGGTCACCCAGTCTAGATACTAGGTTGGTTGGAGAAGTCCTGAGCGCAACTTCTCACTCACCTACTCCCTTATGATGCCATATCACTCGGGATTACAGTGCCTCTTGCTGTTGAACCGGGTGACATTTTGAATTCAACTTTAGCTGGTGGGTGATTATCTCTGGCGGTATCTTGGGTAGCTCATCCTTGGACCAAGCAAATACATCTTGGTTTGTCACCAAGAAAAGTTGATAGGCCTCCTTGTCTTGCTTGGATAACATCGAGCCTATCCCCAAGGTGCAAGTTGGGTTGGGCTTTCATCTACTTAGATGAGGAAGAGGTCTTCGGCCGAAGTGCTCCTGCGTGGTCCGAGTTCATCTACGCTAGCTTTCTTCTCCGATGGGAAGTCTTCTACTTGCCTTTCCTTGATGGAAATCAAGTAGCACTGCCGAGATTCCCCTTGGTCACCTCGTACTTCCCCCACTCCATAGGGAGTGGGAAATTTCAACTTCTGGTGGTACAAAGAGGGGACATCCCTCAACACGCCCATGATTCCCCATCCAACAATGGTGTTGTAGGCAGTCATGCCCCCGCACGACTGTGAAGTCGGTTACAAAGGTCACTTCCCTTAGGGTGGTCCCAATTGTGATCGGGAGAGAGATACACCCTTCGAGGAAGACCGTAGAGCTGGAGAATCCATACAATGGTGTGTGTAACGGCATTATGCGTGACATATCCATACCCATGAGGACAAGACACTCGTAAGAAATCACATCGGGTCCACTTCCATTATCAACAAGGATTCAACGCACTGTACATTGGTTGATAGTTGTGGAGACTACAAAGACGTTAGAGTGTGGAGTGATTACACCTGCCAGATTATTGTCGGAGAAGACGATAGGATACTTGAGGTGATCCTGAGTGTCTACATCACGGCAGCTCTAGTCGTTGCGATCTATCTAGTTGACCCGAGCGGCGTATGCTCGACGTCTACTCGAGCTATCCCCTCCTAATGCCGGCTAACCAAAGATCATCATGATTTCTTTCCCGTTGGGTCAGTTATCGATGGGGGTGGTGTCTGATCTCTTTGTTGTATCCTCTCCATGGCCTTGACGATAAATTTCTCTAGGAGTCCTCACCAGACCAAATCTTTAAGTGCGTCTTTAAGCTGGGTGCAGTTGGCAGCGTCATGGCCATGGTTGCCATGAAAGCGACAATATCTCCTCCAATTCCTTATCCTCGGATCGGACTTCATCTTCGAGGGCCACCAGAGGTAGGACTCCTCACAGATCTTCATGAGCATTTGGTCTGGCAAGGCCGTCAATGGGATGTAGTTCCTATATAGACCCTTCTCCCTCGGCCCCTACTGTTCGTAGCACTCTTGGTCACGACGCTCGCGCTTACTCCTCCCCTCACGCGGGGAGTCGACTAGTCTCTTGTGATAGAGTTGACCGGACCCGACTACTCGACTTAGTGCTGCATTATTCTCCTAACAACTGACATGCTTTTGGGCCAAAGCGAGGAGCTCTATCAGCATCGCAAGGGACTCCATTCTGAACGTTCGCCAGTGTATGAAATCTTGAGTGTCTTGCATCAACGCAATCGTGGTGATGCTAACATCTAAACGAGGAATGCAAAGAGCTTCCTTTCGTAAACAAGACATGAAGTCCCACAAGGATTCCTAGTGCCCTTGCTCAATGGCGAGGCTTACTGTGGATCTGGTTTCCTTCTTGCAACCAATGAAATTCTCTTAAATAATTTTTTCAGCTGCTAAAAAGAGGTGATGGTCCCGACGAGTAATGACTCGAACCATGTCCGAGCATTCTCCCGTAAGGTGATGACGAACGCTAAACACTTCATAGCATCTAAGACCTGTTGGAACACCAAATTCGACTCAAAGTTGTGCATGTGAGCAGCAAGATCGATGATGCCATCATACGGAATGAACGTCGACTGAAACTTTTGGGGGATCGACGTCTCCATGATTTCCCAAGTGAATGAGGAGTGGAAGTTTGTGTCACACCCGAAAATATGCAACGGAATTAAGTCAGGAACATGAACAGTCGGCAATACGCCACAAGCTAGCAAGATAATCAGAGCGCTAAACATTCACACATAGAAGAGTGAACACAAGATAATGTACTCAAAATTCACCTTTATTGAATCATGATAATCAAAGTTTACAAGCCACATGATTTGACTCTTTTACTTTAGACTCAAGAAAAAAGAAAATTACATAACATGATCACCTTCACCGCCTATTACAGTGAAGGCAGCTAGTTACAATATGACTCATGACTAGACTAACTATGGCTTCTCTTGATCATCACTCGCTCTCTCCCTCGAACCCGTCATTCGAGTAATCCGAATCCGATCCACTAGAATTTCTTAAAAAAGATTGGAAACGTAGGGAATAAGCACACGTGTCTAGTAGGTATCTTCGTATCAACATAAAGGCATGATTTAAGTAATTAGTAATTTAGCTCTAGAAGATAAGATAAAGAAAATACGACAAATCATACGATAAAATTAAAATAACCATAAATTACAAGACAAATATAGAGATATGAGAGAATATGGAGCATGATCAAGCAAGATTTGTAATATAGCCTTTAATGAACGAGAATGTATTAGCATGTATCGTGTGACGACCCAAGATCCGGATACTGAGGAGAGCCCGATACCATTCGAATCCTGGGCCGCCGCCCACGAGCCGGGAGGGCTCGGAAGGGCTAAAAGGAGTGTGGAGGTACAAAGAAATAGGAAATAAGGCAGGATAATTCAACAATTAACATAAACAAATAAACAACTACTACAACAGTAGAGTACAGTCCAACAGAAAGTACAGTCTAAAGCAGTAAAACATACCACATGCCAAGTGAACACTCGGCCCGACGAGCTGACAGTTAAGAACCTCCGAACACCACCCTCGAACCTTGAGGAAGGACCGCCGCACCTGAAAAGTAGGGGTGAGCCTCCTGTCACTGGCTCAGTAGGGATCCCGCGGAATCCCAACGGAGAACAACGGCAGTAGCGGAAAGGAAAAACAGCTACAACTACAGCAGGAACAGCGAACTGGTGGCCGGCCAAAACTCGACACTACAGCTACTCCTACTGTACCGGTCAAGCAGAAAGAGAAATCCCGATCTCACAATCGGCAACCACACCACTCTAACACCAGGTCTACTGAGGAAACACTCACGGTAACCCTGCCGTAGAAGTCTGCCCACACAGGCACGACCAACCGGGACCGCACCGTCCCACACTGGCACGACGAAACCTCGGTGAAGCCACTGGCACCCTGGCCACTACCTCGGAAACACCGCATGGTCCAGAAAACCACGTCTCGCAGATGGGAAATGAAACCAGAATAGGAGAGTCACGTCTCACGTGACAGTAGTACCTGCCCACTAGAAGCAAGGCCAGATGCGTCCACTAACGACTTAGTCCACAGTCTCAGGTGTCTCGCTGCGGCGCCCCAGGCAGAGACTGAGACACCGTACAAGTAACCAGAGAACAAGGGTCTAGTCAGGGTCGTGCTCATCAGCACGCGTCTGAAGTCCCCGACCACGTGTGTACACACTGACTGACTGCGCTACGTCAGGCCCTCTAGCTGGTTCGTCCTCCCGGCCCGGACTCGATTCGCCACAGTAGGAGGCCCACGGTAACCAGCCTAAAGCCGTCTCTCGGGTAGCCTCGCCACCACTCCCTGGTGGGACCACACGCGTGTCGGAAGGCTACGACTAGTAGGGAGTCATTGATGTGACCACTCTCTGAGGAGAAACTCCGAGAACCACGCACGCACCCTGCGCGAAAGTCAAGAAGAACCAAGTGGCCCTGAGCCACTAGACTCTGGACAGTCCTCTAAACTCACTAAAGCCAATGGTCCTTGAGTCACAAGACTCAGGGTCAAGACCGTCGTACGCAACGGCAGAATGCCGTTAATCTAGTCTAATCCCTAGGTCTAAAACCACGGTAGTACGAATACCGAGGTAACTCACGAGCCACCGAGATCATTCCATCAAAAAGAAACTCAGAAACTCTCTAGCCCCAGGCTAGGTAATTGGACTCACAGTCCATAGGTCACACACACGGCCCACGCGGAAAGCACTGAAGCACGGTTCCCAAGGCAGCTCACAAGCCGCCACGCTGATTCCCCCATCCCAGGAAAAAGTGAGAAACCTCTAGACCCAGGCTGGATAACTGGACTCGCAGTCCAAGGCCATACAATTGGCCCAGTCAGAAACCGCTTTCTGGAAGAACTCACAACGTGCGGGGAAGCCCCCACCGCACTCAAGCCGATACACGGCGACTCGAATGAGCGTAACATAAAAGCTCGGAACACATGGGGTCACCCGGACCCACCACACCTATGGGCATGCTAATCGAGGTAACTAGGCTCATCAAGACACCCCAGAAATACGGTCACAGAACCCAAGGGGTGTCCGGGACCCTCACGAGGCCGATGGTCAACCACTGGGTCACAACTGGGTTGACTAGAGAGCAACACAGCACAACCGAGACACAAGAGGGTCGCCCTGACCCTTAAGCCCATGAGAACACTAATCGAGGTAAAGCGATACCTCCGGACACCCAAAAACATGGTCACGGTACTCACAGGGTGTCCGAGACACTTATGGGGCCAAAGGTCGGTCATTGGGTCTCAACCGGATTGACTGGGGTAAAAAATGAGCCAAAATCCTGCATTTCGATCGACTTGCCCTCCTGGGTCAGTCAACTTGGCCAGCTCGGTCGATCGCCCCAGATGGGTCGGTCGACCGAATTGGGCAGAATGCCCAGTTCGTAGTCCCGCCGTTGGTCGATCGGACAGCCAGCACCGGTCGACCGAACACGGCGAAACCCCAATCCAAACCCCGCCATTCGGTGCCGAACCATGCCCAATCAAAGTGATAGTTTTGCTATGAATGATGGAGAGGGGGATTTCTATAGCCCAATTAAGAGCAGTCAAACTAGGCCCATCAGAACCGAACGTGGCTCAGCTCATCCAAGTGACAGCCCTCTAGGGCCCACTTCGGCAGAAAAGCCCAATAAAGATCACTCGGGATCCCATCCTTCCTCGGCGGCCCTTAGGCTCGGAAGGCCCGAATGATAGAACGGAGGAAGATCCACGCCCGAGCCATCCCTCATCGGGATGAAGGGCGAGCGCTCCGCGCCCACTCCGATCTGATTGCATCCGAGCTATGCCTATCACCCGGATGGGGCTGGCATTTCTCATGCTTGGATAGACTGACAAATATTTATCCATGCAGCCGTTGATAGTCCTTTATGAGCAGGAGTTCAGCGGGATAAGGGAGCCACGATCCCCCAAGGTCATGAAGAGCCCACGATGAGAACGTAACGATCCCATGATGAGGACGTAACGATCCCATGATGAGGACGTAACGACCGCCTGAAACTCCTCAACTTATGGAACTCATCAGGGGAGCTCGCTATGTAAACCAGGGACTCCCTCCGGCGGCAAAAGGAGGCAGATATAGGCCTAATAGTCCCTGAGCAGGAACCACTTCACCATCTTGGTGTTGGGGAATCTCGCGCATTTCTTTCTACCTCCCTCAATACCTTCCACCATTGCTCTACTGACTTAAGCATCGGAGGGTTTCCCCAGGGAACCATCCCTGGGCCCCCTGATTCGTTTCCCTTTCTCTGCAGTTTACTATCCAGTGATCATCCTCCCAGCTCAGGACCAGCGCGAGATCACGCCCCTTCAAATGATAATGTCCATTCATCATTGATCAACAGTCTGGCTTCCCCACCATTTGCATCAAGGGGTTTGCCATGTGCCTCACCAAGTTAGTTTTGAAAGTTCTGAGTTGCATGCGGTGTGAGATCGTTCCCCCTTTTTTTTAAATTGTTGAGTCGGTAGGTTTTAACATGGAGTTACAGGCCTTGTAAAGCTCAGTCATTTCAGTTCATATGTTTAAGAAAACTTGAAGAGGGGACCATGTGTTCCTAAAGGTGTCTCCTACTAAGGGAGTCATGCGGTTCGGAAGGAAGGGAAAGCCCAATCCAAGATACATCGGGCCTTTCGAGATTTTGCAAAGAGTCGGCGAGGTGGCTTATCGACTTACACTCCCGCCTGCCCTGTCGCATGTGCATCTGGTCTTTCATGTCTGTATGCCCAGGAAGTATGTCCCGGATGCCCCACATGTTATAGAATACAAGCCCTTGGAGGTTCGAGCAGATATGTCTTATGTGGAGCAGCCCAGTGAGATCATAGACTGGAAGGAACATGTGTTGGGAAATAAAATCATCTGGCTGGTAAAGGTGTTATGGAAGAATTTTCATTCCGAGGAAGCAACATGGGAGCCGGAGGATAAAATGCGCCAGGAATACCCTCAACTATTCGGTGTGTGATTTTTCTTAAAAAGAAATTTCTTGAGTTAATTTTGAGGATGAAATTATTTTTAAGGGGGAGATGATGTTATGACCACCAATTGGGCACTGGCCCAATTGTGTAAAATTCGGGCCCATGAACTCAATGAGCTAGAAATCTAGACAGATTATTAAAGAGCCCTTAGAAAATTCATAACTTAACATAAGAAAATCAAAATTAAGTGAAACTGAAGCCCATACGACGACCATTGGGTAAGGAACAATTTTGGTGAAGAGTATAACTTCTGAATAATAGACCTAATAGGAGATAATAAGGAGTCTATGATAATGGGTCAAAATAGTTGCTGAGAAATACTCACCCATTGAAATAAGGATATCTCGGCCCAAAGTCAACCAAATGAGATGAAACTTAGCCCATTAGAAAGGTTGGGCCCTTGACCCAAACTCTTCTGTTGAGGTGGAAACTCAATTCGCATCAGAACCCATGGTCCTGAGCCTATTGCTGCCAACTATCACGAAGAGGTGTGACTGTTGAGCGAATTCGTACGTAATTAATAAGAAATACATAACTTTATCTGTGATTAATAAAATGACCTGAAACCAAGGTCATAATTTCGCATTGGATGTCAGCCACATCTTATATGTTGAGGTCGAGGCCAAATACTGCCTGGATGCTAGAGTTATACATGGGTTACCTCGGGCTACCGAAAGGTCGCAACTGGAATAAAGGAGAATAAATGATAATATTGAGAAAATCATAACTCAGACTAAGAATGAGAAAATTCGATGAAACCATGACCCAGGGTTAGATCCAGAAGTCCTCTTTATTTCATCTGAAGACATCCCAATCCAAATTCCAACGGAAGAACGCGCCCACGCACTTTTATGACCAGGTAGACGAAGGGTAGCGACTGGAACAGAGGAGGAATAATGATTAATATTGCGAAAATCATAACTCACTCTAGTGTTGATGAAATTCGATCAAACCATGACTGAGAGTTAGATCTAGAATTCCTCTTCATTTCATATGCAGCCATCCCAACCTAATTCCCAACAAAAAAGTGCGTCAACAAGTATTTATGATCAGTGGTCGAAGGGTCACACCTGTTCAAACCCGAAGGGATGCTTAGCATTAACCCCTCTTTAAGCCAACGACCTTAGGGCTGGGCTGAACCTTGCTAGACGTGGGAAAGGTCTTGGGAGGCTTGAAACCTATATAAAGAAGTGGGTTCCAAGGGTGATCAACCTTTAGCAACACCTATCCTCAACACCCACCACCTAGAGTTTCTCTTGGGTAAGGAAGAGAAGTGAGGAATCTTGGCATTTCATAAAGGGTGAACCTGCAGCGAAGTCTTGGGTGGATTTGGAGTGTAGAACTCATCCCCGGATCGGAAGGAAAAGCTTTAGGTGGATCTGGGGTGTGGATTTCATCCCCAGATCGTCAGTTAACATCTCAAAGGTAGGCACCTAACCTCAAACTTTAGGGGTCAATGATGCTTTAGAATGGTTTTAAAAATATATTTTCTACACCTTAAAGGGGGAATAAGGGCATGTGGGGACCACTACCATGTTCATTTTTAGTTTTTGGTTTCATCAAGTTTCGGGCTTTCATGAGTTTCCTCTGAGCCTCTAAGGTCAGAACAGTCCCTAGTATGGTCAACGCACATTTGGTCCACGCATAGGTAAGGTCAGTGCATGTTTTGGTCCAAGCATAACTAAGGTCGATGCACATTTGGTCCAAGCATCGCTAAGGTCGGTGCACATTTGGTCCATGTATAGGTAAGGTCGGTGCATGTTTGGTCCAAGCATAACTAAGGTCGGTGCACATTTGGTCCATACACAGGTAAGGTCAGTGCATGTTTTGGTCCAAGCATAACTAAGGTCGGTGCACGTTTGGTCCAAGCATCGCTAAGGTCGGTGCACATTTGGTCCATGCATAGGTAAGGTCGGTGCATGTTTGGTCCAAGCATAACTAAGGTCGGTGCACATTTGGTCCATACACAGGTAAGGTCGGTGCATGTTTTGGTCCAAGCATAACGAAGGTCGGTGCATGTTTGGTCCAAGCATAACTAAGGTCGGTGCACATTTGATCCATGCACAGATAAGGTCGGTGCACGTTTGGTCCAAGTATCGCTAAGGTCGGTGCACATTTGGTCCATGCATAGGTAAAGTCTATGCATGTTTGGTCCAAACATAGGTAAGGTCGGTGCACATTTGGTCCATACACAGGTAAGGTCGGTGCATATTTTGGTCCAAGCATAACTAAGGTCGGTGCATGTTCGGTCCAAGCATAACTAAGGTCGGGGCATATTTGGTCCATGCATAGATAAGGTCGGTGCATGTTTGGTCCAAGCATCGCTAAGGTCGGTGCATATTTGGTCCATACATAGGTAAGGTCGGTGCATGTTTGGTCCAAGCATAACTAAGGTCGGTGCACATTTGGTCCAAGCATAGGTAAGGTCGGTGCATGTTTGGTCCAAGCATAACTAAGGTCGGTGCACATTTGGTCTAAGCATAGATAATGTCGGTGCATATTTTGGTCCAAGCATAACTAAGGTCGGTGCATGTTTGGTCCAAGCATAACTAAGGTCGGTGCACTTTTAGTCCATACATAGGTAAGGTCGGTGCATGTTTGGTCCAAGCATAACTAAGGTCGGTGCACATTTGGTCCATGCATGGGTAAGGTCGGTGCATGTTTCGGTCCAAGCATAACTAAGGTCGGTGCATGTTTTCCTCAGACCATAGTGAGGTCGGTGCATGTTTTTCCCAAGCCAAGTGAGGTCGGTGCATGTTTTACCCAGGCCAAAGTGAGGTATATGCATGTTGTATTAGCCATGGAAAGGTCTATGCATAGTACAGGTCGATGCACCTGTGGGTCTGTCCCAATTTTCAGAAACTGAGAAAAAGAAAATTTTAAGGGGGCATATTAATTCGTAAAAATCTGAAAAATTAGAAAATGACAGAAGGCTAAGTTAGTAACGTACAGTAAAAATTTTAGGCTCACAGAAATTCTATACTTTCAGATATAAATCATTTTCTGTGCACATGTAACCTAGAAGGATAAACCTGTTCTTTTTATATAGTAACATGATCATGCACTGCTCTGCACCAGTCAGCATATAAGTATGTTTAGCCCACTTAAACTATTGGAAGCATGCATGTTATGATAAAGTATCATACTAGTATTTGTAAAATGAGTATGAATGCGAATACGATGTGAATGTTATGAATGGGAACAACAGCATTTTGTGAGATAGGACTTCGGTCCCTTTTTGGGGCGGCCCTTTCTGCGGGACGGTGATACGTAATGCCGCGGAAGTAAAAGATCCCAAGGGATGGCGATACGTAACGCCCTGCTCAAAAATCATATTGATTCGGCTGGTACGTTCTGAGGGACGGCGAATTGGAGCACCACGGAACCCGGGGGACGGCGGTACGTAATGCCCCGTACAGCAGGAGTCTAGGTGAAAAACCTATGATTCGACCGATTGTTCTGTGGAACGGCAGAACTGTGTGGGCCACATGAGTCTACGTGGGAGTTTGCTCTCGAGTCTGCATTGTACTCCTTCGTTCGTTCGTTCGTTTGTGTGTGTGGGGCCTCCTGTGTTTGTGGTTGTAGTGCCCCAGAATTTACATAAATTATTTTTTTAAGTATAAAATGATTTTCTAGAATTTATAAAGGACTAAATAAATTTATAAATGAATCAGTAGAATTATAAGTCATTAACCTAGCCTATCTAATTATTATACAAAAGGTTTAAAGACCAGGCCCATTTAGTTTGGCCCATGTTCTAGAAGGTTATTAAGCCTATTCTCAGATTTTTAAGGATAAACATCACTTAATAAGATAATTTAGTGGATAATGGATAAAAGAGTTTTATTAAATTTAAAATTTTAAATACGATGACTGTAACGGTCTATCGTAAGACCGCCACAGCCGTGTAACGTGGCAAGGTTCGACCGTCACAGCCTGCGAATTCCGTGAGTGGAAGAACTTGTAAAAAGATTGGAACTTGATGTTCCTATCCATAAGAGACCTAATTACAACGATGTATAAATACCCTAAGGACACTTTGAAATTAGGTTTTAGCAGATTAAGGACTCTAGAATCGATCTAATCTACAAACCCTAGCTAGAACCCTATAAATATGACCTAATTCTGAACTGCGCGACCTCTACTTTTACTCGCGTGGAATCAAGGTAAGGAGTCATAATCTCGGGTAAGTTCTTTAGAATAATTTGTTCACAATACTATAGACTAACTCCTCTCAAAATTTCACATCTTTAGGTCAAGAGGTCGTGGAGTTAGAGCTCAAGGAAGTTGCTGGAAAGTCACAGGAAGAAGGGAACTAGGGTTCAGTTTTCAAGCCCAAATTGGAAGTTTAAAGCCTAGACAAGAGGTAGGTTATCTCATGAACGGCAAAAATAACTTGATAGGACTAAAAACCCTCTGGTTTGATTGAATTTCATGCATAGTAGAGCATCAATTTCATGTTTTACTAGTTCTATGCATTACATGCATCTCTTAACCCTAAATTGAGAACTTGAAACATGTTATTCATCTATTCATGGTCACCTATGCATGTAGATAGCCTATCCTTCTTTATCATGCCTAGAAACTCATGGTGTTTTGATTATAGACATGATGTGAGTTAATCTCTTGTGTTTCATATTACTTTCTGTTAGCAGACACTCTGACGCGTCACAGTAGGACCGTCACATTCATGTAACGGCCTTACTATGAGCCGTCACAGTCTCTGTGGTATATGAGTTACTCTGTTAACTCTGACGCACCAATATAGACGCGTTACATAAGTGTAACAGCCGTTCTCTGACTGTCACAATCATTGTGGTGCCCCACTTCTAGACCGTCAGAGGCTATGTTCTGTCAACCCTAGACAGAATATGATTTGTCAATATTACTTATTATTAAGCCTAGTTACCTAAGTTTTAAACCTAATTACGTGACTTCGAGATTATTTAAGCGTTCATGATAGGAAATGCATGTTTTGATATCTCACTATTACTTTGAGTTATATTAATTTCATGAACCCAAAACTCTATAGTTTTGTAATTTGAAACATGATTTTGAATGATGTATCAATAGAGTTTTTATCATGGTTTCGCATCGATATATGTCTATATATATATTCTTTTTCTATCTATAGAGTCGTTTCTATAAGTACATGGCACATACTCCGGTGTGTTGACCATTAGTTCACTTTTACACTATAGGAACACAATCTTAGACATGAGGACCTCTCTATTGGATATTCCTTCCAATGGACTAGGAAATCTTGTTTCAAGGCCTCCGTAATTCTCCGCGAGCTTGGGATTCCCACTAGGACGCCGAGTTGGTTGTACCATTAAAACCAATTAACTAGAATGCACTATCGTGTTTTTCGATTCTAGTAATGTAACGGCCTTACATTGGACCGTCAGAAGCACGTAACGGCCCATTGCACGACCGTCACCTTCCTCTGAGTCTATTTTTGTCTTTCTGGACTCGGATCACTGTAACGGCCCACTACTGGCGCGTTACAATATGTAACGGCCCAGTAGATGACCGTCACACAGCTTGTATATGTTAACCCCAGGTTTGACCAAAGGGTTGATTTTCTAAGGTTCTAGATGAACTAATGATAATCTAGAACTTATCATGTTGATCAAGGAATGTAATATAAAGAATAAAAAATAAAGAATGTACTGTTATGCTGCCGATTTATTTTCATAAGCATAGCATAGTTTAAGTCATTCTTGATCTCATATATTCGAATTGAAGCGTTTATTCATTGATTTTCATTATTTGGAAGTGCTATCTTTTTTGCCATACTTTATTGTTATATTGCGTGGAAGTAGCTTAATTTATACCTGAAGATGCGATTGAGCAGTGATTGTGTTCAAGGGCTCTATGCTAGTCCCCTCGGCTGATTACCGGAAACATACTATTTTATAAACCATGGGGTATGATGCACTAGGAGTACTATTTCTATAAATAAGTGAAGATCCACGACACGAAATGACATTCTTGTACATGACTTTCTTACTTGATACTCCACAGAAATTCACGAACTATGTACTCAAAAGAGACTAATGTGATGAATATGTGGCTTGCTCGTTACATGCTTGCTCGTGAAAGACCAAATATCATGTTCACGTTACATCCTTGCTAGTTCATTCTTGATCATTCTATCATACGTGATTATCTTGTTACTTTGGTTTAATCGCATGATTGATTCACATTCGCATGATTTTACCTTATTCTTTAGAACTAAATTATTAATTACTTTCATAGTGCCTTCATGTTGATGCGAAGATACCTACTGGGCATGTGTGCTCATTACCTATTTCCAATATTTTTCAGGAGATGGAAGTAGTTTAGATTCGGATTCGGGCTATACTAGTAGCGGGTCCGGAAGTGAGTGAAAGTCTTGTAAAGCTACGAGCGAAGACTTAGGAAGTCTATAATGTCTAGATTGAGTCAATGTAATTTTCCTATTTCTTGAGTCTAGTAGAATGAAAGATGATGAAAAGTGGTTGTATTTTGAATATTGATCATTTATGAAATAAATTTGGATTTTTGTTTCAATTCTGTGCAATTACATTTATGTATGTGATTGTCTCGCGCTCTAGTCGTTCTTGCTTGCAAGAGGCTTACCATGTCGGCTGTTCGCGCTCCCCGAGCGAGTCTTCCGCTGTAATAAAGGCTCGGGGCGTGACAGTTAAGTTGGTATCAGAGCCTAAGTCTCAGGACTTAGGGAAAAGAGTCATGTCATAGGATAAGTCCAAGGTTTAAGGACCCCTACCTATGAACTAAGGAAGAAATTTTCATACCCATGAGAGAAGTGGGTAGAGCCAGGGATGAGATAGTTATTAGCTTTAAGATTGATTTTCTTTCAGTCTCACGAGAAATAACAAGTTGTTATATTTCTCTCAGGTACCTTATTATTCTTATCATGGCTCATCGCGTAGACTGGAATGGCATGCAACAAACCGTTGCCGGCCTTACGCAGGCATTGCAAACTATGGCCCAGGCAGGGGCAGGAGCACGGGCTGGCGACCTTCATCATAATTTTCGGAGTCTAAATCCTCCGCGTTTCTATGGATCTTCCAATCCAGACGAAGCAGAAAATTGGATCGATGAAATGAATCGTATATTTGACGTTATTCAATGCACTGATCAGGAGAAGGTTCGTCTAGCAACATTCCAATTAAATAAGGATGCCCGTACTTGGTGGAAATTGGTTCCGGCACCTCCGGCCGATGCACCTCACATGTGGGATAGTTTTATCACTTTATTTCGTGCCAAGTATTTCTCTGAACATGTGAAGGAAAGGATGGCTATGGAGTTTGCCTCCCTTCATCAAGGGATGATGTCAGTAGCAGAGTATGAACTGCAGTTTTCAAGACTAGCACCATATGCACCACACCTTATTAGCACGGAATTATTAAAAGCAAATCAATTTATGGACGGGTTACGGCCCGGATTCATTCAGCAACTTGGGACACAGAATATCCGCACTTATGCGGAGATGGCTCAGAGGGCATATCTATGCGAGAGGACCTTAGAGAAGGTCGAAAAGTTGAAAGGAAAAGGAGAAGAATCTAGCCGGCGCTCAGATCGGCATTATAAGAAGGAGAAGTTTAGCATCACGGAACCCTACAAAAGTCGTGATAACCAGAAAAGATCAAGGAGCGGGAACGGTGGAAGTTCCCAAAGGAATAATAAAAAGGTTAAGGAAGAGAAGGAGCAAGTCGCCGCGGCGTGCACTTTTTGTGAGAAATTCGGCCACTCGGCTGAAGAATGCTGGAAGCGCCTCGGTGCTTGTTTGCGTTGTGGAAGTAGGGAGCATCGTGTGCCAGATTGCCCCCTTATGAAAGATCAATCAGCTAGTGGAGGACGTAGGAGGCAGGCTCGCCTCAATGCAGTTATAGATGAGGAAGAAGCACACAGGGATCCAAAGGATGGGCTCATGGAAGGTACTCTTCAAATCTGTTCTCGCCCTGCATTCGTGCCATTCGATACTAGTGCTTCTCATTCTTTTATCTCCATCACGTTTGCAAAAATCTTACCAATTGCATCAGTTCCCCTACCTTCAGATCTTGCTATTACTACACCTTTAGGACCTGGAACTAAGCTTACCAAGTATTATCCTGATTGTGAGGTAGTGGTAGAATGACACAATCTCCCCGCAAACTCAGTATGCCTTGATATGAAAGGTTATGATGCCATTTTAGGGGTAGATTGACTTGTAGACCATGATGCTTATATCAACTGCCGAAATAGGATTATATCTTTTCGAAAGCCCGGTCTTCCAAGATTTTTTTTTCATGGCATCAAATACAAGAAACATCCTACCATTATATCTTCTCTTCACGCTTGCAAGCTTATCTCACAAGGATGTGAAGCTTTTCTTGCTTCAGTCATTATCACCGAATCTAAGGAAATTATCCTAGCAAACATTCCTATTGCAAATGAGTTCCCAGACGTGTTCCCATCTGAACTACCTAGTTTATCGCCCGAGAGGGAAGTAAACTTTACCATTGAACTCATTCCAGGAGCAGCACCTGTGATGGGGGCATCCCTCGCCCCTCCACTTTTTTTTTTGAGGCTCGGATTGCTCATCAGCGTGCGCCATTGTGTTCGTCATAATTTTATGAGTCTAGTCATGTAATTTTTATATTTTATTTGAGTCATCATCATGTAATTTTCCCTTTATTTGAGTCATGTACATAGGTTAGTAGGTTATCTACCAAAGTCTTGTGTCATTATGTTGGTTTGTTAGGCTATTGGGCCCAACTAATGGGCTAGGCCCAGGGACGCCCCTCCCTTGGAGTGCTTGGTCAATAGTTGTTTAGTCAGGGTCATTTTCGTCCTAGGACAAGTCCAATGCCTATAAATAGGCCCCCACTCCTCTCATATGTAACAACTTTTGCATGAATATTGAAATCCAGAATTCCAAATCCCACTAGACCTCTCTCTCATTATCTCTCTCTCTATTGGGGTGGATTCCCCTTCCCTCTCTCCTCTCTCTCCCCCCCAAGAGGAGGTCGCCCCCTTCTCTCTCTCCTCCCCTCCCTCTCTCTCCTCCACATCATCAACTCTCTCTATCCCCCTCATTACTCATCCTCACAACTTCCCATAACCCCTCATTACTACCCCCTAGTTCCAAGACAACTCCACCCAATCCACACCCCACCCTCCAACCCCCAACTACCCACTACCCATCCCCAAGCATCTCCCCACCTTCCCAAGGCTGACACAACTTCTCCCAAGACCCCAAATTTGAATCTCCCTCTCATCTCACAACCCCCCTACCAGGTTGGGTCGCCCAAACCAGCCCCCCACTCAGCCCAAGGTCGCCCTCCTCCTCCCTCTCCCATTGCTTGTCCTATTGCATCCACCTCCACCTTCCTGCCCTCTCCAGCCAGCTTCAGACAAGTTCACCCTCACCACTGCCCCCTCAGCCCTCCATCAGGCCTCCAGCAACTCCCCTCCACATCCCACAGCCATCAGCCATCCTCCCTTTGCTAAGTTGCCCCACCCCAACACCATTTGACACTACTAGGTTGCAGCTACATCAACAGTTCGTTGGCAGCAAGTTTGGGCCCTGGAAGCAGCATCGTCCCCGCCACTTCCCCTCATCTTCTGGTGTCAAGGCATATACCGTTGGAAAGGTCGTCCAGTGAGCTTTCTAGGCGAGGTGGTTTCAACTTCGTCCAAGCACCGAGCTGCCCGTAGGAGCAATTCTCCCTCGACTGCGCAGGATCACTCAGGCAGGGAACCAGAACGTGATTGGAAGCTCAACCACGGCGATCCTAGTGGGAACCTGGACGAAAGTTCTTCTGTAAAGATCTTCTTCGACCTGTCTACTTTCAGAATCAAGAAGCGGAACTCTGATTGGCGCCCGGAAGCAAGAGTTATCAATTTCTTCCTCCAGGTGCTCGGTTCTGCTTCCACTCTGTCTGCACCGAACCTTCTTCAGTGTTCAGAATCTACCGGACGACTCCGACATCATTTGGCAGCACCGTTAGTTCGGCTTCGAAGTAGACCCATCAATGGTTCCAACGGCTCCAACGGCACCTGATTCCGAGTTCGGGAGCGTTCGTGGCACCCTCTGCTTCCTGCTGTTCGGAACCTGCAGCTGTCCGAGCAGAGGACCTGCTACCCTGTTCAAGCCCCTACCCCGACCATCAGCGGTACCAGAAGAAATCAAGAAAATTCTGGTGTCTTCCCGGTCCAGCTACGAACAATTTCCCACTGGTTTCGTCTTCAGCAAAAATCCGGAGTGGCCGCAGCGTCAAAAGAACCGACTGTCTGTCCAGAAGCGCAGAGAATGATCAGAATCGGCTTCAGCAACCTTTTCTTGTTTCTAGCTTAATTTTCCCCCCTTTCGCTTGGCCGACTGAAGGCCCCTCCCTGCGTGGAGGTAGTTTTGGCTGTATCAATTTAACACCCACCCCGAGATCCCCCCCTTGCAAGGGGTGTAGTTCATGTAATAATTCAGGTCGCAGGTTTGAAGCTCCATCGACGCGGCGTGCGGGTGCATACCCACGCCTGCCCGCTCGCCCCCATCTCCGGCCGGAGTCGGCGTCTTCACGCCGGCTAGGTGAGCCTCTGTCCCTCTCTTGGCTGGTTCCAATTCATTGCTAGCATAGTATTATCACCATTGTTTCGTCGGGCGGTGAGTGAGAGCTCGGCCCCTAAATTGCTAGTACCGTGAATGACCACCGCGGGCGAGTCGTGAGTGAACCCTTACATCCCACACCCTTGGTGTGCTGGCCGCCCATGATTTGGGCATCCCAAGCCCATTTGGGGTTCTCCCCAAGCTAGCCAACCATTGGAGCCTCAAGGTCCCACCTCGGACCCTCTCCATCATCGCCGAGTCACCTTCGGGCACTAATGTGTGCCAAGCAGGTGAGTTCGCTAGTGTGAGTCCGCTGCTCAACTTGAATGCTTGCAAAATAGGTCCAAGAGTGGTGTCACATCAAGTGGTATCAAAGCAAGTTCACAACTTGTCTCTATCAAGTTGGTCCTAGGGCATGTTTATGCATTTAGAGTCCTCGGTTGCATCTCTTGTCCACTAGTATGGCCACCTCATACCGACCTTACCAATCGGCCCTCTCCATAAGTCCAAACCACCAAGAGATGCCTACCACTAACACACATAACCTCCCTGGCCATGTCAACTACCTGATGAAGGCCTTGACCTATGCCAATGAGCGGCTTGATAACATATCAGGTCGACTCAACCAACTTGGAGAAAATGGGCCCGCCCCAAGGACGGACGATAGAAGGACATGTCCCCCACCTCCCACTTTTGATGGAACTCATCTTAATGACTATTTAGAATGGGAGGCATCAATGGACCATTACTTTGAGAGGAATCCCATGTCCGAGGATACGATGGTTCGATGTGCCAAAATGCAACTAACCAAAAGGGCTCAAACTCATTGGTTAAAAATTGAAAGCTTAAGGATAATTAGAAGGGAAACTCCCCTCACCACATGGGAGGATATGAAGGATCAACTTAGGGCTAGATATGTTTCCCCCTCCTACTCGAATCACCAAAGCCTAAGGAGCACTTCAACTCCTTCACCCCCTCCTGGCCAACCCAAGACCCTAATCCCCCATTCCCCACCACTTCCCACCTATCCTATCCCAACCACCACATCTACACCCTACCTACAAGTCCTCACCACAACCATAGCTCCACAAACCCAATTGGGCCCCATGACCACCCCTCCACCAAGGCCCATGACGACCACCACCCTCAAACTCAAATTCCCCCACCAAACCCATATCCCACAAGCCCCCTTGAACCCCACCACTATCCCTCCCTCACCCCCAAAGAAAGATGCACCTCCCAAGGCCAACCAACCTAAACCCCCTCACCCAACCCACCTCCCGCTTCCTACACCAATCTTTCCCCAACCTAGTCCTCCACTACTTCCCCTTCCTATCCCAACCCAAGTCCACCCTTGCCCACCACCCCGAGTGCGTCATGCGCCGGCTTTCACAAAACCACCCACCATAGATCCTCATACCCCATTAGCATTAGAAGTTGTGGCCCACACACACACTCAAGTAGAGAAGGATGTCAATCCGTATCCACCTCCCACCATTGTGGAAATTCAAGAGCCCCCAATCCCACCATTCTTCCCTAGTCCGACTCCTCAAGAGCCACACATCCACACACTAGGCACTCCCACCGTGAATGAGGCCATACTCCAATGGCTCAAACGAGGACCCACCCTTCCTAGCTCACCCCCACCTCTCTCACCTTTGGGATATCCATCCCAAATTGTCCCCCTCCACTCCTATCACACCACAATCCAATCCTACTATGAGGTAGAAGGTTGGGATGATCTCCTCAAAGGTCTAGAGTGGCAATTAGACTTAACTTCTTTATTGACCCTAGGGGTGGACCGACCCAAGAGTCTTGACCTCATCCATCCATGCATTGGGTCTATCATCTCGGTTTTCACTATTGGTTGCTACACTAGTGACCTCCTTTTCCTTCTCCCCATAGTGGAAGAGTCCATCCCGGTCCACTCCCCTACCATTGTGATTCCTAGAACCTTGACCAACCAACCCACCCCATACACCGGCCCAACTATTTCACTAGAAGAAGATGATTCACCACCTTGTGAGGATCTTGAGAACATGGAGTACCCCGATCTAGGTGACCCTTACTATGATCCCTTCAAACCCTTCCTATGGGAACCTAGATCTCCATGTGATCCACTCACCTTATTCACCACCCACCTTACCCTACCCTTACCGCCCATGTTAACCCAAACCCCTCCCTTCCTAGAATCGGGTTACACCAAGGGAGCATTGACCTTAGGCAACATACACCTTGGGATTGATGAATTGTCCCACTCCATGATGTCTCCCTTCTTAGATCCCTTTGATCCATACGAGTGGAAGCTCAAGGGCCACCCCACACCCATGCACATGGAAGTCATCTCTAGGATAGGAGTGCATAAGTCTTGGCACAACACACCACTTGGCATGATTAGAAAATCGGGTCCATTCATTCACATCACCCACATGTCAAGTAGGAAGCATGAGTGGCCCCTATTTGGGTGTAACGGTCCTCCCCAATTCACCATTGGTCTTATGTATGCTAGGAACCTACATGGGTGTCCGGGTCCTCCAAAATTCATCACACTCACTCATAAGAGGGACACCTATGGATGCCCCGGTCCTCCCAAATCATTCAAAGTCTTCATAACATCAATGCATGATAGGTCTATATGTGGTTGCCCTGGACCACCTTTGCATACTATACATTGTCCACTCACACCGCATCATAGTGCATGGCATATGCATCCAAGCAAGTATCAAGCAACAAGCGGTGAGATTCACAACAAGCGGGCAAAAACTCATGGGCGCCACTTGGAATTCCAAGTTGGTAACTTGACGATGATGACTTTGGAGTGGCTCTACCCTAGGGTCACCTCCAATTTAAGGGCACGAGGACTTGGACCTTGCCAAGTTCCGAGTGATTTTGGCAACCCGACTTGCGGGTTGGACTTACCGATGGGTTTTGGGATTCACCCCATTTCTCATGTGGCGGATCCGGCACCCTCTAAGGGCACCGCGGTGGATCCTAGTGAGTGCCTTGAGCTTACACCTATCCTTGCGAGAGACACCCTCGGAGTGCCACCACAAATTAGCCTGAGAGCCCGATGTGAGCACACGGCGGCAATACTAGGCAAGCAAGATCCCATCGCCAGCATGAGGGTGTGTCCGAGCCACTTTGACGAGCTGAAGCGCCCTTCTCCGGCTATGAGCGAAGGTTGAGTTTGGAGATCGTGGTTCGCCCAGAGCTGCATTTTGGTGTACTACTTCCCCGGTGGACCCATACTCGACGGGGTCAAGTTTTCCCCACCCCGGGGGTATGATGGGGGCATCCCTCGCCCCTCCACTTTTTTTTTTGAGGCTCGGATTGCTCATCAGCGTGCGCCATTGTGTTCGTCATAATTTTATGAGTCTAGTCATGTAATTTTTATATTTTATTTGAGTCATCATCATGTAATTTTCCCTTTATTTGAGTGATGTACCTAGGTTAGTAGGTTATCTACCAAAGTCTTGTGTCATTATGTTGGTTTGTTAGGCTATTGGGCCCAACTAATGGGCTAGGCCCAGGGGCGCCCCTCCCTTGGAGTGCTTGGTCAATAGTTATTTAGTCAGGGTCATTTTCATCCAAGGAAAAGTCCAATGCCTATAAATAGGCCCCCACTCCTCTCATATGTAACAACTTTTGCATGAATATTGAAATCCAGAATTTCAAATCCCACTAGACCTCTCTCTCATTATCTCTCTCTCTCTATTGGGGTGGATTCCCCTTCCCTCTCTCCTCTCTCTCCCCCCCAAGAGGAGGTCGCCCCCTTCTCTCTCTCCTCCCCTCCCTCTCTCTCCTCCACATCATCAACTCTCTCTCTCCCCGTCATTACTCATCCTCACAACTTCCCATAACCCCTCATTACTACCCCCTAGTTCCAAGACAACTCCACCCAATCCACACCCCACCCCCCAACCCCCAACTACCCACTACCCTTCCCCAAGCATCTCCCCACCTTCCCAAGGCTGACACAACTTCTCCCAAGACCCCAAATTTGAATCTCCCTCTCATCTCACAACCCCCCTACCAAGTTGGGTCGCCCAAACCAGCCCCCCCACTCAGCCCAAGGTCGCCCTCCTCCTCCCTCTCCCATTGCTTGTCCTATTGCATCCACCTCCACCTTCCTGCCCTCTCCAGCCAGCTTCAGACAAGTTCGCCCTCACCACTGCCCCCTCAGCCCTCCATCAGGCCTCCAGCAACTCCCCTCCACATCCCACAGCCATCAGCCATCCTCCCTTTGCTAAGTTGCCCCACCCCAACACCATTTGACACTACTAGGTTGCAGCTACATCAATAGTTCGTTGGCAGCAAGTTTGGGCCCTAGAAGCAGCATCATCCCCGCCACTTCCCCTCATCTTCTGGTGTCAAGGCATATACCGTTGGAAAGGTCGTCCAGTGAGCTTTCTAGGCGAGGTGGTTTCAACTTCGTCCAAGCACCGAGCTGCCCGTAGGAGCGATTCTCCCTCGACTGCGCAGGATCACTCAGGCAGGGAACCAGAACGTGATTGGAAGCTCAACCACGGTGATCCTAGTGGGAACCTGGTCGAAAGTTCTTCTGCAAAGATCTTCTTCGACCTGTCTAATTTCAGAATCAAGAAGCGGAACTCTGATTGGCGCCCGGAAGCAAGAGTTATCAATTTCTTCCTCCAGGTGCTCGGTTCTGCTTCCACTCTATCTGCACCAACCCTTCTTCAGTGTTCAGAATCTACCGGACGACTCCGACATCATTTAGCAGTCTCGTCAGTTCGGCTTCGAAATAGACCCGTCAACGGTTCCAACGGCTCCAACGGCACCTGATTCCGAGTTCGGGAGCGTTCGTGGCACCCTCTGCTTCCTGCTGTTGGGAACCTGCAGCTGTCCGAGCAGAGGACCTGCTACCATGTTCAAGCCCCTACCCCGACCAGCAGCGGTACCAGAAGAAATCAAGAAAATTCTAGTGTCTTCCCGATCCAGCTACGAACAGTTTCCCACTGGTTTCGTCTTCAGCAAAAATCCGGAGTGGCCGCAGCGTCAAGAGAACCGACTGTTTGTCCAGAAGCGCAGAGAATGGTCAGAATCGGCTTCAGCAACCTTTTCTTGTTTCTAGCTTGATTTTCCCCCCTTTTGCTTGGCCGGCTGAAGGCCCCTCCCTGCGTGGAGGTAGTTTTGACTGTATCAATTTAACCCCCACCCCGAGATCCCCCCCCCCTTGCAAGGGGTGTAGTTCATGTAATAATTCAGATCGCAGGTTTGAAGCTCCATCGACGCGGCGTGCGGGTGCATACCCACGCCTCCCCGCTCGCCCCCGTCTCCGGCCGGAGTCGACGTCTTCACGCCGGCTAGGTGAGCCTCAGTCCCTCTCTTGGCTGGTTCCAATTCATTGCTAGCATAGTATTATCGCCATTGTTTCGTCAGGCGGTGAGTGAGAGCTCGACCCCTAAATTGCTAGTACCGTGAGTGACCACCGCAGGCGAGTCGTGAGTGAACCCTTACATCCCACACCCTTGGTGTGCTGGCCGCCCATGATTTGGGCATCCCAGGCCCATTTGGGGTTCTCCCCAAGCTAGCCAACCATTGGAGCCTCAAGGTCCAGCCTCGGACCCTCTCCATCATCGTCGAGTCGCCTTCGGGCACTAATGTGCGCCAAGCGGGTGAGTTCGCTAGTGTGAGTCCGCTGCTCAACTTGAATGCTTGCAAAATAGGTCCAAGAGTGGTGTCACATCAACCTGTTTCTATAGCCCCTTACAGGATGTCCCCCACTGAACTTAAAGAACTAAAGAAGCAGTTACAGGAGCTTCTAGACAAGGGTTTCATTAGACCCAGCACGTCTCCTTGGGGTGCGCCTGTTCTATTTGTCAAGAAGAAAGATGGTTCTCTCAGGCTATGTATCGATTACCGGCGACTGAATCAGCTTACAATCAAAAATAAGTATCCGTTGCCGCGTATTGATGAGCTCTTCGATCATCTTTCGGGAGCTGAGTATTTTTCTAAGATTGACCTCAGATCTGGTTATCATCAACTTAGAATTAAAGAAGAGGACATTTTTAAATCGGCTTTTCGAAGTCGTTATGGCCACTATGAATTTGTGGTAATGCCATTTGGATTAACTAATGCTCCCGCAGCATTCATGTAACTTATGAACAGTGTCTTCCAGCCATATTTAGACCAGTTCATCGTCGTCTTTATTGATAATATCTTAATATATTCCAAGACAAAAGAGGAGCATGAAGAACATCTAAGGATAGCCTTGCAAACACTTAGAGAACGCAAGCTATATGCCAAACTCAATAAGTGTGAATTCTGGCTCAAGAAAGTCTCATTCCTAGGCCACATTATTTCAAAAGAAGGTATTGTTGTGGATCCTTCTAAGGTAGAAGCTGTCAGATATTGGAGTCGGCTAACGACTGTATTTGAAGTAAGAAGCTTTTTGGGTTTAGCATGTTATTATAGGAGATTCATTAAGGACTTCTCAAAAATTGCGGTTCCTTTAACTAGACTTACAAGAAAAGAGAATCCTTTTGTCTGGTCGAAGGACTGTGAAAAGAGTTTTCAAAGTCTTAAAAATCATCTTACCACAGCCCCTATTTTATCACTACCAATGGAGAGTGGTGGATTTGAAGTGTATACAGATACATCTGGAATTAGCTTAGGATGCGTCCTTATGCAGAATGGAAAAGTGATTTGCTATTCTTCAAGACAATTGAAGCGTCACGAAGAAAATTATCTTGTACATGATTTAGAATTTGCGGCAGTTATCTTCACCTTGAAAATTTGGCGTCATTATCTTTATGGAGAAAAGTTCACGATCTACTCAGACCACAAGAGCTTGAAATATCTATTTTGTCAAAAGGAGCTTAATATGAGGTAAAGGAGGTGGTTAGAACATCTCAAGGACTTTGATTTTACTATTCAATATCATCCTGACAAGGCAAATACTGTAGCAGATGCACTCAGCAGAAAACCAATGGGTATGTTATCAAGTCTCATGATTAGTGTAACTAACCTTATTCCCCAATTTGCTCAGCTGAATTTAGATGTTGACATTAAGGAAGAAGATTGCTTCATAGCTAATATCCGAGCTCAACCTACATTGATAGAGGATTTGGCCAAGTTACAAGAGGATGATCCAGTTTTACTGGAAATTAAGGCCAATATGGAACAAAGGCCGGATTTTTCTATTTCAAATGATGGAAGATTACTATTCAAGGGCCGAACGTGTATACCAGATCATGAGGATACAAAGAAATTGATCTTAGAAGAAGCACATAAATCAAAATACACCATTCATCCATGAGGTACGAAGATGTATCAAGATCTCAAAAGAAACTTTTGGTGACCCAATATGAAGAGGGAAATAGCAGATTTTGTGTCCCGATGTCTCACGTGCCAACAAGTTAAGGCAGAACATTTCAGACCTGCAGGAAAATTACATCCCTTAAATATTCCCGAATGGAAATGGGAAAGCATAGGGATTGACTTCATCATGGGTTTACCCAGGACCAGAGGAGGACACGATGGCATATGGGTAATCATAGATCGATTGACTAAATCTGCACATTTCATACCAATAAAGAGTCGATGGTCTGTGGATATCCTGGCATCATTATACATAAAAGAAATTGTCAAACTACATGGGGTCCCAGTCACTATCGTATCAGATAGAGATCCTCGATTCACATCACAGTTCTGGAAAGGTCTACAACATTCACTAGGGACCAGATTAAATTTCAACACAGCCTTTCATCCACAAACGGATGATCAGACGGAAAGAACAAATCAGGTGGTAGAAGATATGCTCAGGGTTTGTGTCATTGATTTTGGAGGAAGTTGGCATGATCACTTGTCTCTGGTGGAATTTGCATATAATAACAGCTATCAAACAAGCGTACAAATGGCACCTTTTGAAGCTCTATATGAGAAAAGTTGTCGATCACCAATATGTTGGAATGAAATAGGGGAAAAATAATTTCTAGGCCCCGACCTTATCAGGGATTCTACGGAGAAAATCAAGCTCATTCAGGAAAGAATGAAGACGGCACAAGATAGGCAAAAGTCTTATGCCGACAATCGAAGACGTGACTTGGAGTTTTAGGTCGGAGATCATGTATATTTGAAGGTTTCTCCAGGTCGAGGTATTCGAAGATTTGGCATTAAAGGAAAGTTAACTCCAAGGTTCATTGGCCCATTTGAAATTTTAGAAAGAGTTGGTGAAGTAGCTTACAAACTGGCCTTACCTCCACAGTTAGCAGGAGTTCATGACGTATTTCACGTCTCCATGCTGAAGAAGTATGTATATGATCCAGATCACATCTTCACTTATGACAATCTAGAGATTCAGAAGGACTTGGCATACGAACAAACACCAATAAAAATTCTGGATCGGGAAGTGCGTCAATTAAGGAATAAAGTTATTCCTATGGTCAAGATCCAATGGAAGAAAACCTGACCATATGAACCAACATGGGAAACAGAGGAATTTATGCGGAGAAGATTTCCAGAATTATTCAACTGTAAGTACACTCTCCATAATTCATGTATTGAATTTGGGGACCAAATTCTTCTAAGTGGGGGAGGGTGTAGTGCCCTAGAATTTACATAAATTATTTTTTTTAAGTATAAAATGATTTTCTAGAATTTATAAAGGCCTAAATAAATGTATAAATGAATCAGTACAATTATAAGTCATTAACCTAGCCTATCTAATTATTATCCAAAAGGTTTAAAGACCAGGCCCATTTAGTTTGGCCCATGTTCTAGAAGGTTATTAAGCCTAATCTCAGATTTTTAAGGATAAACACCACTTAATAAGATAATTTAGTGGATAATGGATAAAAGAGTTTTATTAAATTTAAAATTTTAAATACGATGACTGTAACGGTCTATCGTAAGACCGCCACAGCCGTGTAACGCGGCAAGGTTCGACCGTCACAGCCTGCGAATTCCGTGAGTGGAAGAACTTGCAAAAAGATTGGAACTTGATGTTCCTATCCATAAGAGACCTAATTGCAACGATGTATAAAGACCCTAAGGACTCTTAGAAATCAGGTTTTAGCAGATTAAGGACTCTATAATCGATCTAATCCCCAAACCCTAGCTAGAACCCTATAAATAGGACCTAGTTCTGAACTGCGCGACCCCTACTTTTGCTCGCGTGGAATCAAGGTAAGGAGTCATAATCTCGGGTAAGTTTTTTAGAATAATTTGTTCACAATACTATAGACTAACTCCTCTCAAAATTTCACATCTTTAGGTCAAGAGGTCGTGGAGTTAGAGCCCTAGGAAGTTGCTGGAAAGTCACAGGAAGAAGGGAACTAAGGTTCGGTTTTCAAGCCCAAATTGGAAGTTTAAAGCCTAGACAAGAGGTAGGTTGTCTCATGAACGGTAAAAACAGCTTAATAGGACTAAAAGCCCTCTGGTTTGATTGAATTTCATGCATAGTAGAGCATCAATTTCATGTTTTACTAGTTCTATACATTACATGCATCTCTTAACCCTAAATTGAGAACTTGAAACATGTTATTCATCTATTCATGGTCACCTATGCATGTAGATAGCCTATCCTTCTTTATCATGCCTAGAAACTCATGGTGTTTTGATTATAGACATGATGTGAGTTAATCTCTTGTGTTTCATATTACTTTCTGTTAGCAGACACTCTGACGCGTCACAGTAGGACCGTCACATTCATGTAACGGTCTTACTATGAGCCGTCACAGTCTTTATGGTATATGAGTTACTCTGTTAACTCTGACGCACCAATACAGACGCGTTACATAAGTGTAACGGCTGTTCTCTGACCGTCACAATCACTGTGACGCCCCACTTCTAGACCGTCAGCGGCTATGTTCTATCAACCCTACACAGAATATGATTTGTCAATATTACTTATTATTAAACCTAGTTACCTAAGTTTTAAACCTAATTATGTGACTTCGAGATTATTTAAGCGTTCATGATAGGAAATGCATGTTTTGATATCTCACTATTACTTTGAGTTATATTAATTTCATGAACCCAAAACTCTATAGTTTTATAATTTGAAACATGATTTTGAATGATGTATCAATAGAGTTTTTATCATGGTTTCGCATCGATATATGTCTATATATATATATTCTTTTCCTATCTATAGAGTCGTTTCTATAAGTACATGGCACATACTTCGGTGTGTTGACCATTAGTTCACTTTTGCACTATAGGAACATAATCTTGGACATGAGGACCTCTCTATTGGATATTCCTTCCAATGGACTAGGAAATCTTGTTTCAAGGCCTCTGTAATTCTCCGCGAGCCTGAGATTCCCACTAAGACGCCGAGTTGGTTGTACCATTAAAACTCATTAACTAGAATGCACTATCGTGTTTTCTGATTCTAGTAATGTAACGGCCTTACATTGGACCGTCAGAAGCACGTAACAGCCCATTGCACGACCGTCACCTTCCTCTGAGTCTATTTTTATCTTTCCGGACTCGGATCACTGTAACGGCCCACTACTGATGCGTTACAGTATGTAACGGCCCAGTAGATGACCGTCACACAGCTTGTATATGTTAACCCCAAGTTTGACCAAAGGGTTGATTTTCTAAGGTTCTAGATGAACTAATGATAATCTAGAACTTATCATGTTGATCAAGGAATGTAATATAATGAATGAAAAATAAAGAATGTATTGTTATGCTGCCAATTTATTTTCATAAGCATAGCATAGTCTAAGTCATTCTTGATCTCATATATTCGAATTGAAGCGTTCATTCATTGATTTTCATTATTTGGAATTGCTATCTTTTTGGCCATACTTTACTGGTATATTGCGTGGAAGTAGCTTAATTTATACCTGAAGATGCGATCGAGCAGTGATTGTGTTCAAGGGCTCTACGCTAGTCCCCTCGGCTGATTGTCGGAAACATACTATTTTATAAACCATGGGGTATGAAGCTACTAGCGTCGCATTGCGATGGGAGTACTATTTCTATAAATAAGTGAAGATCCACGACACGACATGACATTCTTGTACATGACTTTCTTACTTGATATTCCACAGAAATTCACGAACTATGTACTCAAAAGAGACTAGTGTGATGAATATGTGGCTTGCTCGTTACATGCTTGCTCGTGAAAGGCCAAATATCATGTTCACATTACATCCTTGCTAGTTCATTCTTGATCATTCTATCATACGTGATTATCTTCTTACTTTGGTTTAATCGCACGATTGATTCACATTCGCATGATTTTACCTTATTCTTTAGAGCTAAATTGTTAATTACTTTCATAGTGCCTTCATGTTGATGCGAAGATATCTACTGGGCAAGTGTGCTCATTACCTATTTCCAATGTTTTTCAGGAGATGGACGTAGTTCAGATTCGGATCGGGCTATACTAGTAGCAGGTCCGGAAGTGAGTGAAAGTCTTGTAAAGCTACGAGCGAAGACTTAGGAAGTCTATAATGTCTAGATTGAGTCAATGTAATTTTCCTATTTCTTGAGTCTAGTAGAATGAAAGATGATGAAAAGTGGTTGTATTTTGAATATTGATCATTTATGAAATAAAGTTGGATTTTTGTTTCAATTCTGTGCAATTACATTTATATGTGTGATTGTCTCGCGCTCTGTTCGTTCTTACTTGCAAGAGGCTTACCATGCCGGCTGTTCGCGCTCCCCGAGTGAGTCTTCCGCTGTAATAAAGACTCAGGGCGTGACAGTGGTAGCTGTTTATTCCCATGTCTAACGAAAATTTGATGATGTGTAATTGCTCATTCACTGTAGTTTTTAGTGCATGCATGGGTACCTTATATGATTGAAGAATATGTATTTTCCTCATATGAAGTTACTTTAAGTTGATGATAATGTATGGATTATATGCTATTATTAACATCTGAATTATATACATAATTTGGCTATATAGATGCGAGTTAACCCCAATTTGTTTAGGCTGTCTACTGAGCGTCACACTCACACCTTTGTGACACACGTTTTCAAGAGACATAGAGAAGGAGGTTGAGGAGGAGACTGCAACTGAGTAGTAGTGCTAGTTCATAGTTCGTCTGGGATGCTATGGATGAATGTCTCTCTTACATGTATATGGGGTGGTGGGCCTATGTGAACTCATGTTCAATCTGGAACAATGTAAATGTACCCTCTTTGGAAAGTATGAATGATTGAGATGCTATCTACATTTCTTGTAATATGTGGTTTCTCTCTCTCTCTCTCATGCGTGTATATGCATGTTTATATATTTGTGCTTCCACGATACGTACGAAATAATGTCTCGAGGTTCGATGAAAAAAAATATACCCATAATTTGTGGATCGGATCTCGGGGCGTCACAATATGCGCTATATGTGAACCTATAAATCAGAAATAAGGTGAAAAATGAACATGCCAAAACATAGATCAAAGTGAAATCAAATCATGAAAATTTCTTTAAGAACAAAATTATATTATTTTGGCATGAAACTAATATACATGGAAAGTAAGTTTAACACATGCTAACACTACATGAAATTAAACTTAAAACATGCAGTGTGAAACGCGCCATGATCAGGGATATAATCACTAGACTAAGGCATGCATAGCAATAGATATATATGAGGAATAAACAGCATTTAACCTGGTTTCAGAAACCAGGTAGCGGTCAGTACGGGGCCGTCGCTTGATGGTTGCGGTCAGTCGAGGGCCGCCTTTTGAAGGAGACGGTCTCTGAGGAACAACTTTTTGTCTGCTACAAATAGAAGTAAAATACGATGTGCAGGGGCTATCCAAGACCATAAATGCATAGAAATTAAAGGGAACAGAGAGATAGGATATGGTTACATGTCTAACATGAGGAAAATGCATGAAAAGGCATGAATTGGGCTAAGAATTGTTCTCTTTTAATTAAGGTGCAAAGATAGCATGCAGTGAAAAACCTGCTTGTGCAGTCATGAGAAAACATGAAATTCTCAACGTATACAACATGAAATCAAGCAAAGTTAGAGGGTTTGTGTTCCTAACTTGATGATTAAGTCATACATGAGATAACCTACCTTTGGGGTTTCTCCTAGAGTTCAAATTTTTGACTAGAAGTACGCTCCTATTCCTGCACATCCTGCGTGGAACCAACAACTTCCCGACCTTATAACTCCTTAACCTCTTGATCTAAATTCACGATATGTAAATAAAAGTTAGAAGACATGAAGGGGAACAATTAACTCTAAAGGCTGGATATGAAATTACCTCTGCTAAGGTCCTTAAACCTCGACTCTTCTCCGGACGGACACGCTTGTTCCTGTGCGTTCAACATAGAAACAGCTACTTGCATATCCTCTAACTCTTCAACGGTGTGATCTCCTAACATGAAATTTGGAGGGGAGCGAAAAGTTTTAAAAGACTGCATGAAATAACATCATCTTACTATCGAACGACATGAGCGAAAATGAGGATTCACACAGGTCGATCCTGGACCCTATTTATAGGGAATGACCTAGGGCTGAGAGATTAGGTCAAAATAGGAGTCCTATATGGCATCAAGTCGATCCCCTAAGAGTCCTAGATGAGTTTATATGCCGGAACACTTCGATCCTAGGTGATTTGGATGAGAAAAATCTAAACTTTTCACGCCTCTCAAAATCCCATTTTCGAAAGTAAAAAGCGATCATGACTGGACCGCCTTCATCAGAACGTGGTCTCGCGATAGATCACCTTCTGGCGTAAAATCTAAAAATTTTAGATTTTTCTATTTATCTTCTATTTAGCTTATTTATCTATTTTAAATCCTAATTACGTCTCTAGAAGTGGACTTGGACCAAATGGGCTTAGAAATTGATCTTTGGGCCCAATTTAAGTTGGCTTAACCCTTAGTTAATAGTTGGCCCTTTTAAATTAATTTATTTAACCCATAATTCACTAAATAGCCTATTAAGCCTTTTAAATGCTTAATAATTTTATTTAATCCTTGAAAATTTTTAAAATTTTCCTAAGTGTTACACCCTCCCCACTTAAAAAGAATTTGGTCCTCAAATTCATTGCATAGGTTTTATGGAGAGTATACTTACAATCAAATAGTTCTGGGAATCTCTTCTGCATAGCTTCTTCTGTTTCCCATGCTATCTCTCGGTCCGTATTTTTATTCCATCGAACTTTTACCATGGGAATAGTCTTGTTCTGAAGCTGACGCACTTCTTGATCAATTATTCTGATTGGCTTTTGCTCGTACGTCATATCCTTTTGACTCACCAGATCGTCATGGCTTAGAATTTGGAATGGGTCATAAACGTACCTTTTGAGCATAGAAATATTAAATACATTATGGACTCTCGCTATTTGAGGAGGCAAAATAATCCGATATGCAATCTCGCCAACCCTTTCAAGAATTTCAAAAGAGTCGATATATCTCGGAGTGAGCTTGCCTTTAATGTCAAACCTTCGAATACCTCGACCCGGAGAGACTTTGAGAAACACATGGTCTCCCACTTGAAATTATAAGTCTCACATTCTATTGTCAACATATGACTTTTGCCTATCTTGAACCTTCTGGATTCTTTCTCGAATATGCTTTACCTTCTCGATAGTATCTTGAATGAGTTCAGGGCCTAGAAGTTATCTTTCCCTAACTTCATTCCAGCAGATAGGTGAGCGATAACTTTTTCCATATAATGCCTCGAATGGTGTCATTTGTATACTAGCTTGGTAGCTATTATTGTAGGCAAATTCAAGTAGAGACAAGTGGTCATGCCAACTCCCACCGAATTCAATAGCACATGCCCTGAGCATATCTTCTATCACCTGATTGGTTCTTTCAGTTTGACCATCTGTTTGTAGATGGAAAGTAGTGCTAAAGTTGAGTCGGGTCCCTAAGAAATGTTGTAGACCCTTCCAGAATTGTGATGTGAAGCGAGGGTCTCGATCAGAAATAATAGTGACAAGGACACCGTGCAGGTTGACAATTTCCTTCATATACAAAGCTGCTAATATATCCACAGACCATCAACTTTTGATAGGTAAGAAATACGTAGATTTAGTCAATCGATCTATGATTACCTATATACTATCATGTCCACCTCTTGTCTTTGACAGACCCATGATAAAATCCATCCCTATGCTTTTCCACTTCCACTCAAAAATTTCTAAGGGATGTAACTTTCCAGCAGACTTTAAGTGGTACAAAATCCGCTATCTCTCTTTTCATGTTAGGCCACCAAAAACTCTTTAAATCTTGGTACATCTTGATAACACTAGGGTGGATAGTATATCTTGATTTATGAGCTTCTTCTATGGTCATCTTTTTAATGTTAGCATGATATGACACATAATTGCGACCCTTGAATAATAGCCTTCCATCGACCAAGAAAGAAACTTCCGGATGTTAATCAATATTGGTTTTGATCTCCATTAATGTGGGGTCATTCTCTTGCAACTTGACTAGGTCTTCCATGACTGTGGGTTGTGATCGGATATTAGTAATAACACCCCTTTCTTCTACTGCATTAATATCTAGATTCAAGTATGCAAAATCTTTTATAAGGTTAGTCATAGCTTTCCTGAGAGACGATAGAGTTGTTAGTGGTTTCTGGCTGAACGCATCGGCTACAACATTTGCTTTGCCAGGATGGTATTGGATAGAGAAGTCGAAACCCTTAAGGTACTCTTGCCACCTTCTTTGCCTCATATTCAAATCTTTCTGGGTAAAGATATACTTCAGACTTTTTGGTCCGAAAATATAGTGAATTTCTCCCCATAGAGATCGTGTCGCCATAGCTTTAAGGCGAAAATGACAGCAACTAACTCCAGATCATGAACCAGGTAGTTCTCCTCATGACACTTCAATTGTCTAGAGACATAACAAATCACCTTGCCATTCTGCATAAGGGCACAACCAAGACCAATGCCTGATACATCCGCGTAAACTTCGAAGCCACCACCTTCAACAGGTAGTGCTAATACTGGTGCTATAGTAAGATGTTCCTTGAGGGCTAGAAAACTCCATTCATAGTCCTTCGACTATATAAAGGGATTCTCCTTTCTTGTAAGTCGAGTTAAAGGGACGACGATTTTTGAGAAATCCTTGATGAATCGTTGGTAGTAGCCAGCCAGGCCAAGGAAACTTCTAACTTCGGATATAATCGTCGATCGACTCCAATTCTTGACAGCTTCGACCTTAGAAGGATTTACAGTGATGTCTTCCTTTGAGATAATGTGACTAAGGAATGAGACCTTCTTTAGCCAGAATTCATATTTGTTGAGTTTCACGTAGAGTTGGTGTTCTCTTAATGTTTACAAAACTATTCTTAAGTGTTATTCATGATCTTCCTTGGTCTTTGAATATATGAGAATATCATCAATGAAAACGACCATAAATCGGTCAAGATAAGGCCTGAAGAGATTATTCATGAGTTGCAGGAATATTGCAGGGGCATTGGTTAACCCGAACGACATCACCACGAACTCATAATGTCCATATCTGCTACGAAATGTGATCTTGTAAATATCTTCATCCTTGATCCTTAGCTGATGGTAACCAGACCTGAGGTCTATCTTGGAGAAATATTCTGCACCAGAGATCTGGTCAAATAGCTCATTGATACGCGACAGTGGATATTTATTCTTGATGGTGAGTTGATTTAACTGCCGATAGTCGATACAAAGCCTGAGGGATCCATCCTTCTTCCTGACGAATAAGACCAGCGCACCCCAATGGGATGTGCTGGGTCGAATGAATCCCTTCTCTAATAACTCCTGAAGTTGTTTCTTCAATTATTTGAGTTACATAGGAGACATCCTATAGGGAGCTATTGAAACAGGTGATGCTCTATGAATGAGATCAATAGAGAAGTTTACTTCCCTTTCGGGTGATAAATCAAGTAATTCGGATGGAAAAATATCGGGGAACTCTTTTACTCTAGGAATTTCCTCTAGAATGATTTCCTTAGACTCGATAATGATTACGGAAGTAAGGAAAGTTTCACAATCTTGGGAGATAAGTTTGCAGGCGTGAAGAGAAGAAATGAGAATAAGATGCATCCTATATTTGATGTCAAGGAAAGAGAATCGTGGAAGATCCGATTTGTGGAAAGAGATCCTTCTATTGCAACAATTGATATCGACATAATGGTCACATAACCAATCTACGCCTAAAATGGCATCATAACCTTCCATATCAAGACATACGAGGTTCGCTAGGAGATTATGACCTTCTATTGTTACCTCACTATTTGAGTAGTGGGTTATAAGTTTAGTTACAGGACATAAAGGCGTTGTGATAGCTAGGTCTGAAGGTAAAGGAACAGGTGAAACTGGTAAATTTTTTACAAAAATAATGGATATAAAGAAATGAGAAGCACCAGTATCAAATAGTACAAAAGAAGGATGGGAATAAGTTTGAACAGTACCTTCTATTAACCCATCATCTTTGGGTGCTTCCTCGTCCAGCACGGCATTTAGACGAGCCTACCGCCTACGCCCGCCATTAGAAGGTTGTTCTTTCATAAGGGGGCAATCCAACATGCGATGCTCCCGACTTCCACAGCGTAAACAAGCGTCGAGACGTTTCCAACACTCTTCGACTGAATGACCGAACTTATCACAGAATGTGCAAGTCATCATGGCGTGCTTCTCCTCTTCTTTCACCTTCTTATTTTTGCCGTTTTTGTTGCCATGACGAGATCGCTTCTTGTTGTCACGAGGCTTGTAGGTGCCCGTGATCCTAAATTTCTCTTTTTTTCATCCTTTCTTGTCGTACTTGCTGCTAGACTCCTCGCCCTTACTTTTGAATTTCTTGACTTCTCCAAGATCCTTTCACATAAATGAGCCCTATGGACCATTTCTATATATGTACGGATATTTTGAGGTCCAAATTGATTGATGATGACAGGTCTCAATCCGTCCATGAATCGGTTAGCCTTTAACAGGTCTGTGCTAACCAATTGGGGAGCATATGGTGCCAACCTGGAGAATTGTAGTTCATATTCTCCTACGGACATCATCCCTTGCCAAAGGGAGATAAATTTCGAAGCCTTTCTCTCGCGTACATGCTCGGAAAAATATTTCTCTCGAAAGAGTTCAAGAAACTCTTCCCAAGTGAGTTGCACGTTTTGTAGATGAGCCGAGATAACCTTCCACCATATACGGACATCCTTATTAAGTTAAAATGCGACGAGTGAGACCTTTTCCTAGTCCGTGCATTGCATAACATTGAAGATCCGATCCATCTCGTCGATCCAATTTTCAACTTCATCGGGATTAAACAATCCTGAGAATCGCGAAGGGTTCATACTCCAAAAGTTGCAATGCAAGTCCCTGGCGCGAACCCGCACGCCAACTTGAGCCACAATTTGGAGGGCCTAGGTAAGATCCTCAACAATTTGTTACATAACTTCCCAATTATCGCGGTTTGCGACTATCGTGAGAATGAGGTCCCTGAGAAAATAAACAATTTGTTATTTCTCTTAAAATTTGAGAAGATTTAACTAAAGATGAATTTCTAAATAACTATCTCATCCCGGACTCTACCCAATTCTCACATGGGTCCGAAAATTTCTTCCTAATTCATAGGTGTGGAAAGTTAAACCTTGAACTTAACTTATGATATGACATTTTCCTAAGACTTACGTAAACCTAAACTAACTATCACACCCCGAAATATGCTGCGAAATTAAGTCGGGAATGTGAACAGCCGATAATACACCTCAAGCTAACAAGACAACAAGAACGCTAAATATTCATACATAGAAGAGTAAACACGATAATATACTCAAAAATTCACCTTTATTGAATCATGATAATCAAAGTTTACGAGTCACTTGACTTGACTCTTTTACTCTAGACTCAAGAAAAAAGAAAATTACATAATATGATCAACTTCACCGCCTATTACAGTGAAGGCAACTAGTTACAATATGACTCATGACTAAACTAACTATGACTTCTATCCCTCAGATCCGTCATTCAAGTAATCTGAATCCGATCCACTAGAATTTTCTGAAAAAGATTAGAAAAATAAGAAATGAGCACATTTTCTCAGTAGGTATCTTCGTATCAATATAAAAATATGAATTAAATAATTAACAATTTAACTCTAGAAGATAAGATAAATGAAATACGACAAATCATACGATAAAATAAAAATAACCATAAATCACAAGACAAATATAGAGATACGAAAGAATATGGAACATTATCAAGCAAGATTTATAATGTGACTTTTAATGAATGAGAATATACAAGCATGTATGGAGAATGTACTTTTCATAACCTTAAAAGACTATGTTCTAAAAAGCCATGTAATAAAATGTATAATTTTATGATGAACCTCATGATTTTCACCCGTTTATAAAAAAAACTCCGGACGTAATGTGACGCCAATGTTCATCATATCCCATGATTTACAACATGTTTCCAACTATCCTCCGAGGGGGCTACCGTCAAGTCCTAGGACACTATCCGTACTCGCTCTTGCACCTTCAAGTTATAAATCAAACTACTTCCACGAGAAAAAAATAAAGTTCAACCGATAATATAAGGTTCAAACAATAACTTTATGATAACAAAGATCAAGGCAAGAATGTACCAAATATGAATCATATGAGTTTAAAAATAAATTAAGAACACGATCATGTTACGGGAGAAATTCGACAATATAACAGTACGCTCATTAATTTTCATAGTTCATTAATAAATTAATGTTTAAAATGTTGAGTTCTAGATAATCAGAGGACCATCTAAGAACAGTAGTAGACACGACCCTTAGGTCAAACCCCAAGTTTCATAACCAGATAACAGACGGCGATCGATCTACGATCACTATCATGAAGTAGCAGTTGAGCCAAGACCGCTATCTGACAAGCAACAAGGATGAGTCGACGCAAGAAGGAACTTGGTCAACGCAATGATCAAAATGACAGAAGACGGTCGCAACAGGACCGTTACTTGGAAGTAGCAGTCGCCTGAGAGCCACTATCTGTCTAGATTATAAGAAAATGCCGATAACACAAGTACTTTCTAAACCAATAAATTTTTAAGATAGAATCAGCTCAACGTCCTAGTGGAAATCCTAAACTCGCCATAACTTACAAAGACTTTGAAACATGATCACCTAATCCGACAGAAAAAATATCTGACGAAGAGGATCACAAATCCAAGATTGTGTGTCTAGCAAGTGCATGTGTAACTAATAGTAACGTACCAGAATACGCGCTATATGTGAACTTATAAAACAAAAATAAGGTGAGAAAGAAACGTGCCAAAATATAGATCAAAGTGAAATAAAATCAAGAAAATTTCTTTAAGAACAAAACTATATTATTTTGGCATGAAACTAATCTACATGGAAAGTAAGTTTAACACATGCTAACACTACATGAAATTGATCTTAAAACATGCAATATAAAATGCGCCATGAAGGACATAATCACTAAACAAAGGCATGCATAGCAATAGATATATATGAGGAATAAACAACGTTTAACCTCGTTTCATAAACAAGGTAGCAATCAATACGGGGCCGCCACTTGATAGTTGCAGTCAGTCGAGGGCCGCCTTCTAAAAGAGACGGTCTCTGAGGAACCGCCTTCTATCTACTACAGACAAAAGCAAAATTCAATGTGAAGGAGCTATCCAAGGCTATAAATGCATAGAAACTAAAGGGAACAGAGAGATAGGGTATGGTAACATGTCTAACACGAGAAAAATACATGAAAAGGCATGAATTAGATTAAGAATTTTTCTCTTTTAATTAAGGTGCAAAGATAGTATGCAATAAAAAATCTGATTGCACATTCATGGAAAAACATGAAATTCTCAACATATAAAACATGAAATCAAGAAAGGTTAAAAGACTTTTGTTCCTAACTTGATGATTAAACCATATATGAGATAACCTACCTATGGAGTTTCTGCTAGAGTTCAAATTTCTAACTGGAAATACACTCATGTTCCTATACGTCCTGCGTAGAACCAACAACTACTCGACCTTCTAAATAATTAACATCTTGATCTAAATTCAAGATATTTAGAAAAAAATTAGAAGACATAAAGGAGAACAATTAACTCTAAAAGTTGGATATAAAATTACCTATACTAAAATCCCTAAATCTCAAGTCTTCTCTAGACGAACACGCTTGTTCTTATACATTCAACAGAGAAACTTGCAGATCCTCTAACTCTTCAACAGTTTGATCTCATAACATGAAATTTGAAGAGAATTAAATAATAATACTAAATAGAACAAAAAAATTTAAAAGACTTACATTAAATAACATCTTACCATCGAACCACACAAGTCAAAACGAAAGTTCACGCAAGTCGATCATAAACCCTATTTATGAGGAATGACCTAAGACTAAGATATTAGGTCAAAATAAAAGTCCTATAAGACATCAACTCGATCCCCTAAGAGTGTTAGATAGATTTACATATTATAACACTTCGATCCTAAACAATTTGGTTGAAAAAAATTTAAACTTTTCACACCTCTGAAAATCCCATATTTGGAAACAAAAAGCGATCATGACTTGACCGCCTTCGTCAGATCACGATCTCGATGGATCATCTTCAAACATAAAATTTGAAATTTTTAAAATTTTCTATTCATCTTCTATTTAACCTATTTATCAATTTTAAATCTTAATTACATCCCTAGAAATGAACTTGGGCCACAAAGACTTAGAAATTGATATTTGAGCCCAATTTAAGTGGAGTGAACCCTTAATTTAATAGCTAACCCATAATTCACTAAATAGCCTATTAAACCTTTTAAATACTTAATAATTTTATTTAATCATTGAGAAATCCTAAAATGTTCCTAGGTGTTACAGTTTTAGTCAACGTTGATGACCCACCCTATCCATGTTACCTGGAGAACATCATCCAGATAGCGATCTTTCAAACTTACGCTCCACCTCCTCAACCTCATAACCACTGCACCATCTACAAATTGGAGTGTAGTGGACTATTGAGACAACGTGTTGGTGGACTACGCATGCGTTGTGAGTGACAAAAATGTAGGAATGATCGCCCACCTAACGAGACTCCGCTACAATAGGAGCACCCCTAATTTGGGGGAGCCCGTTGGAGGGCAATCTTGCTCCCCTTGTCAATTGAGGAGCCCTTGAGATACCTTCGTCGACACCTGAATCTAACAACACATGTTCACCAACTCAATCGCGACCAACTCATTCACGATTGACTCAAATGGAACTATTTGTAACGAAATTTCAAAATCTCATTCATTATTGGGTTCAAGGCTTTCAATGGATAGAAGACGATGATTCATGTAACTCCCGTCAACAACTCGAGAAGCATTGAAAACCCTGAACCCAATAACAATTACTAGTGTTCCGATAACTCATGCTCAATCGGCCAAAAAATATAGAGACAAAAACATGTTCGCCTAAGCTCATAAGACACCTTTAAAACTTGTTTGTTGAGGAAGAACGGTCGCCGAAACAACCTTCAGAAAAACCACTCTAACTCTACTTTAAAGATGGAAATCACTTATGTTGTTACGTAAGAAAACCTCTCTCTCTCCGTCTCTTGACATAAAACTATGCTACCACCAATACGTCTCTCCACTCTGTAGATATACGTGTCTAAGAATGTCTCTACATTTGTAAGTATGTCAACCACCTCCCTTTGTGTTGGATTTGAGATCTATTTATATAGATTACAATAACTTTAACCATTCTATGATTAAAAAATGACACAAATCATAAAATAACATCTCCTTGATGGTAAAAATTACTCATTACGTACTTGTTCCCAAAAAGAAGACTTCACGATGAAGATCTAGAATGTGTGAATGTGACTCAAATTGTTGTAAAAAAAAATCACGTAATGAGAATGACAATGTGCCTCAATTGTTGAAAAAAAATTATGTAACAACTATGACAATGTGACTCAACTGTTTTAAAAAAAAATCATGTAATAACAATGACAATCTTCATCTACTGACAAACTCTATGACATTCAAAATCCACACACGAAATCTACACGTAAACATTCCACTCATGGACTAAGGAAACTTTCTTGAACCTCAAGTGGACAACTTTTAATGAACTAAAAACTGATGCGATGGTGCGTCATACTTTTCATTTTAAATCCTCACCTACCACTTGGATCTTACAAGCTCTTCGTATACTTTTCATTCAAATCCTATATATTCGCTCAGTGCAGGATGGGTACATATTATTAATCATATTAATTTGCGGTCATGACAAATGCACCAAATGGACTAATTAAAGCAATACAACTTAACACAGTAACATTTTCTACACCATATGATATACAGCAACAGTTACTCTTGATGACAAGCCCATGGACGGGGTAAGTCTTTATAAAACTAGATCCTCCAATAAAATGAAGAGCGAACCGTCGCAACCTGATGAGAACTCTCATAAAATTTTTAAACATCGTGTAAATCATTTAAATGTTATTATTCGATATTAGAATCACATGTTCACTAATTTTAAATCAAAAAATATTTTATTCGAATAACTATAAAATAAACAATATTTTAACAATTTGTTTATTTCACCTCATTTTTTTCTCCGGTTTTAAATTATATGAAGAGTAAAAACAAAAGCAACTTAATGTTACGCGAGTCCACATAATCTCGTGAATACTAATTTACAACCAAACAAACAACTTTAAAATATTATAAAATAAACAGCTGCAATGTTTTCAAATAAACCAAAGAAAAAACAAAATTTGGATAAAATCCAATACCTCAGACCGTCCTAGTTCTTAAATTTCAGCATGGCGCGAACAAAAGATTGCGCTTAGCCAGTCTCAGTGGGTCATCATTGGTCAGAGAGCGCTTATTACATTACAAAAAAAAATTGAAGCATCATGGAGGCAAAACAAAATTACGTTACAAAAGAGACTGAGCATCAGAAATATTCTCGTCAGCTTCACCTTTAGTACCTCATTTTAAGGTTATCATTTAATTATCTTTACATATCTGAATCAAGAAGACAGAACCTTGGATTGAGACCAGACAGCAGAAGAATCTACATACCGGCTGTCCTGCGGGACAAGAAATTGGGGAGCCTATGTGGGTGATGGGACTAATCCAAACAATCGGTTCCTTCCCATCAAGTTGCCATCTACCATCTACCCATTCTCTAATTATATTTTCTTCAATGCTCTAGTGTTACCCAGGTTACAAAATTGAAGGCTGCATAGGCCTTATGCTGCACTTTTATTTCAGTAAGTAGCTAAGATGCAGCCACAAGACATGGCATATAATGACTTGAAAACTCAGGAGAAAGGGATCATGGATTTCAAAAAAGTATAGAGGGAGGTAGAGGTGGAAGTTTGGGGAGCGTCAGAATAGAAATTATCAGCATGGACAGAACATCAGCCAGGGATAACTGTTAATTTGATCATTCTCATCATTCACACAAGATATAGCATCAAATCTTATTTGCCAACAATCATGGAAAATAGAACGTGAATCTCGAGTAGTGCAAAAAAAAATAGCAAAAGTGAATATTTGTCACTAAAAACAAGATAGGAAATGAACGAACCAGAAGAACAAACAAATATCACATGGATAGATGGAGAAACGGTTGGATCAGCTCTTCCTATTCATTATGAAGTACTAATCACCACACGAATGTGTGAATCAAGAATAAGAAGTTCATCATTTCACATACTTTCCACAAACCTATATGCACTGAAATCTATTTACACTGCGACAAATGAAAACAGATTCAAAAGATGCAAGAACTGGGATAGCTAAATTGGTATGAGAATGAGTTGACGAAAAATTTGGAACAATCTGAAATCAACTCATAAATCTGGACCGATGATTAAAGCACCATCGGCATCTCATTCCAAAAAGGTAATAGAGCAAGAGTTACCTGCTTGATCGACTACAAGAAAACTATGGACTGTTACAGAATTGACAAACAATGCATTTCCCATGTTCATCCAAAGCCGCCTTCAAAAAATGCAGATCTAAAAAATGTCTTCCTACCGAACAGAAAACACCAGCATGCAAACGAGCACTTTAAACTCATGAGCGATAGATAACAGGAAAGCAACGGTTCCGGCAATCGCCAGACATCGACAAGGAAAAAACCAGGGCTACTGCCATTCCAACTTCACGGGGGAACACCGTAGAATCACAGGCGGGAAGATGACTACGAAATAATCATGGTGTCAGAGTAGAAAATGATCAGCACTCGCATTGCGTCAGCCAGGGATAACTGTTCATTCTATTGCTCTCATCATCCACACAACCAGGATACTGGATTTCCAACGGCAACCACAACTAGTAATCAAAAAGAGGGAGAAAACGTCGACGACTGCAATCGAGAAGCTGCTCAAGCAGAACACAGTCCGACAAAACGAGCAAACGGAAGAACAACAACGCAAATAGACGGAGAACTCTCGGATCGGCCCCTCATATCGGCCAAGGTAGTTAGGGTTCCTTACGACGCCGGCCGGAAAGCCGGCAAAAGCTTAGGGGGAGCCCGTCGCCACGCCACCTTCCACGCCGGAAGGCGCTGAGGGTGGTCGATTCCGGGAGATATCCCTCTCATCCTCCGTTCGCAAGGATCAGGAGAGGCGTGGGCGAACCCAGACGAAGGCAAAGAGCAGCGGTGATCTAAATGGGAGGGGAAAACAGGAAGCAAACCCTAGCACCCCTCTCGTCCATTTATAAAGGCCGGGTGGAGGAACGTGAGTAGCACGTGTTCTGTTCGCGTAATTTTTGGTGCATCCTTCTCACTCTATAATTTACTTTTTTAAAAAAATTGAGGTTGGCAATAGATTTTTTTAAAAAAATAATGATTAGAGATTTTAATGATTTAAATTTTACTCATAAATATTTTCAAATGCTACGTGCACCAAAGTTTTGTTATATTTTATTAATTTAAATTTATATGAGTTAAGTTACACGTATGTAAAAGACACATTTCAATTGGACGATTAGAAAAGGAACAAAAGATCAAGTTATCGACCTATTATTATTCTTTCATTTTTTTGATTTTTTCAGTCATATAATTAAGCTGTATCTTATACAGACATATAACTCAACTCAGCCTCAACCTTGTAACATAATTTTTTCTAAAAAATATTAGCACACATGTTAGGTGTGTACTTACGTTTGGGTGTACACCAAATATTTTACGGTTTTTGTTAGGGCACGTAACGTTTGAGGATGTCCCGAAGGCCTGATCCAAAGCCCCACATTGTCGCCAGTTCGTTGGGCCTTGTGTAATTGGATCTTACGAGAAGGATGTAGACAACTGACCCGTTACCTTTCTTTTCCTCGTGGCCTCGTTGCCTTTCTTTTCCAATTGAAACCCAATGAAGTTTGTCTCATGATCAGTAGCCTTAACTTTGTCCAGCAATGACAGCACTCAGTTCAAATAATTTTTGAGTTCTGGGAGGGGGCAGCTTAGTCCAACATGGTTTAGACCATAGTTTGTCGTATCGGTGCGAGTTGTCCCGAGTAGATTATATCATATTGTATCTAAGTCAGATCGAGATGGTCGACTTGATTTGAGATGACTTGATCTGTTTGAGTCAGATTGAATCATTTTGTATCTAGACTGGACCGAGTTGATATGAATCGCCGATACGATGAATCTTGATTTAGACTAGACTTGGAGTGAGGAGACAATGAAAGGGATAATGGGTTATGAATTGGAGAGAAAATATCAAAAGTATGTTTATTTCCATTTTTCAAAGTGTCTCGTGATAAGGTTGTTTGAGGACATCTAAGATCACGCCACATGTTCCTGATTGATCTCAAAATGTCTGAACTAGCTTGCCGGCACACATGAAACCTGGTTTTTCTTGCTTTCCAATGTAAAAGGGTGTGCCCATCCTTGAAAATAAAAAATACATTGTGTAGAAGTCGAAAAGTGGTTCCTAATCTTCGTATCACAGTTTTAATATTTGTTTGTTGGAGAAGAGGAATCAACCACTCGTGAAAGTCTGCGAACACTAGAGAAAGGGCATCAGAAGGAGCCCTGAATGTGACTCCAAGGGATAACCTTCCGATACTTAAGTCATAGACGTACTTCAAAAAGAACTATAAGTGGGAGAGAGATAGGAGAGTTTTAAGAGTGAAATGGACAAGTCTACGCATATGAATGGAAGCTCTTGGAGTGGTAGGAGAGCCTGGGGAATGCTTCGCACAATGGGCGAATGCCTCTTCTCTCTCTACGTGTCTCTATCTCTGTATGCGTGTGTCCCCCCTCCTAGATCTGATGGGGGACCTATTTATAAGGGTTGTCTTGGTGGTGGCCGACAGTTCCTCAACGGGAAAATGACGTGGGCCGTGGAGTAACGTCCTCTTGATCATGGGGAGAGTTATCCGTTGTGCACCTGCCTACTCCGGCAAAGGGGCCTCATGGCGGGAATCTCGGCATTATGGGTGTGACCCAATCCTTTCTGAAGAGGGCCCTGTAACGGTGACGGCGTCTTCCCCATTGGGCGAATGTTACAACACTCATATTGCATGCGATGATTTCTCTGATGGGCTGACAGAACTTTATTGGGTCCTAGTTGGGCCATGGCACGCGGGTCAAGGCTCAGCCCACCTTAGCTTGTTTGCATCAGGCTGTATCAGGCAGGTACTAAGCCTGGCGATGTTGGGCCGTACTGAGCCTGGCGACATTGGACCCTTCTGGGCCTGGCGAGCATTCCCCTCCTCACATTACAAACCCTTTAGTCTGCCTTATTTTATTTGAGTCAAAATATGAAATGCACGTGGCATGCATCTTGTGCAGTTTTTATCCTTCTTGTTCTTGATGTGTAAACTCCAAAGACAATTGCGAGATGCGAGAATGCCACAATTTCCTCTACATGGCGAAGAAATTATCATGAACTTTCTTTAAATATGTGTTGTTAATGATTATGTAAGAAGAGTACATTGTGACATTTGTTTTTGGTTTTGTTGGTAACGGGACTTGTGTGCTAGCTTCCGATGGCGATTTAGAATATGATACGGAGCCTAGGGGATTGGCTTTCCTAGTCCTAACATAATACCTAAAAGTAGAGCTGTGTCAGTTCACAAAGACCTGTTCCTGTGGTTGAGGTTGCCAGTGCCAATGCGCCTCTGCTTGCAAACAAATGGATGGCTCGCTCTTTTTGCTCATTGGTTTTGATTCCAATAGTGATTATTCTAGCCTTCCTTTCGATCGAGCAAGGATCCACCGCATTTGAGGTATATATGAAGGCTCATATCATTCTTACTTGGCTTTGGCTATTGATGATTTAACCGCAAAACTTGGCTTGTCATTCTTACTCTCAATGAATTTTGTACTCCATAACGTGAATGACTTGGTTGCTAATGATTTAACAACAATGCTTCATCCTATTCCAAAGATTAATTATATCAAGCATCCGCTGCTTGTTCTATGAAGGCCTAGCAACCCAAATCATTCATCATTTATTTTTTTCTTTTAGACAATTTGTGCCGGTGGTTGGGCACTACGGGAGACAAGGGTGGGGAGTTCTAAACCCAGTGCCCACAAGCGGCGTGAATGGCATGGGAGATTTCACTCTCCCACATTGGGAGAGTGGGATCGAACCTGTGACCTTCCCATCAAAGGAGACAATGTACCTTCCCATCAAAGAAGGTAATGTTCACTGAGCTACATGCTCATAACAAATCATTCATCATTTCAAGTCCTTGACAAACACTTTGTGTTAATCACCAACTTCACTTATTTTTCAGTGAGACCTATGGTCTCCACTCCATGGAATTATAGGGACCCTTTCTAGAGAAAACCTTTTCTTTTCTCATGGGACCATGGCTGCAGAGGGAGCAAAAAAAGCAAGCAACAGGCCACGTCATAAGATATGTATTGATCAGTCAGAAACATGAGATAGGGAGGCATGCAATGGCTTTATTGGTGGAAAAATGGGAGATTGATTGAGGGTGAGGAGGGGGAAACTCATCATGACCCAATAAGACACGTAGAGACTAAAAAGTGTTACCTTAGTCTTGTATTACACCTTTAAGATTTCTTTAGAGGGGAAGAGCGACTGGCTATCCTGAGAAAATCTACAAACACTAAATAGAATGTCAAAAGGAGCCCTGAGTGTGATCTCAGGGGATAACCCTCCAATGCTTAAATCAGAGACGCGTGTGAAAGTAAATGAGAAAGCAGGGAAAGAGAGAGAGAGAGAGATGCGAGAGTTATAGAGGTGGAGCAAGTGCTCGATAAGGCACCGAGTGCTCGGAGATGTGGCTAGAGCCTAGAGGCGATGAAGATCCCTCTATCTCTCTTTCGGGGCAAGAAGGCAATTGGGAGCCTGGGTGTGGATCGGTCTCTACGAATTAGAATGCAAGTGTGTTCAGGAGTTTGTGTGTCTGTCTCTCTGTTAGACCCATCTGGGACCTATTTATATCGGTCACCGTGGCATCTTCTCTTTCTTGACTTAGCGAGGGCATGGTTAATGGAGCGATGTCCTACTCGATTATGGAGATCGTTCATTATCCACTCACCCATGCTCTGAAGAGGGGCATCGTGACGGGCATCGCGGCGACGTGGGCCTAATTCGGCGCTCATCGAGATAAGCCCCATCATTGTGGCCTCTACGCTCACCCGTCAGCGGATATCACGGCGTCCGAGACACACGTGTGTGGGAATTAAGCTTGCGGGCTGGCCAGTCCTAAGTGGGTCTCAATTGGGCAACGTTCTTGGACTGCGGGCAGGTTGGCGATGGTCGCACTGGGCCTGGCATTACTGGGCCGTACTAGGCCTGGCGGTTTTTCCCCTCCTCCAGACCTAATAAAGATTGGCTCATAGTCTACCGCATTGCCTGCCAAGGTCCAATAAGGACTGGCCCAAAATCCAAGTCCATGTCCACACACATACTTGTCCACGGTCCAAATGACGCACTATCAGGTGGCCATTACCGCAACCATGTAGGGAGTTATCCTAGGGATTAATGGGTGGGGGGTTAACACCCACGTCCCCAGGTTACCTACAGGGCAAGAATCCAGGATGACTTTACTGTTGGGTGCGCCAATAGGATCTGGAGGGGGAAGGAATAGATCCTTTTATTGAATAATGCCCGATTTAAAACTAAATCAGTCACTTAATGAAATGCAGAATAAGGGAACACTAATGTTCACAACAAGTTGTGCTGAACCGGACTAAGATAGTCCTTCACAATGAAAGATCACAACACACCGTTTAGAAGAAAGCTCAAGCCAAGCTGTGTATGTGATCACAGTGCTGAACACATTGGAGCTCAAAGACTTTTCCTACTCGGGACAACCACCACACACTAGAGTGCGTGTAAGGACCGAGCAGATTAGAATAAGTGTGTGTGGTGTGCAGACATAAAAAATTGTGTGTGAATCTAAAACATGATTCCTTGTGAATGGAGATAGAGGAGAAGGATCAATCACACAATAACAAATCATTGCATAAGGGAGTTTTAAGGTGGTTCAGACTACAACCCGCAGACTTACGTCCACCCCTCACCAAACTTGGTGAGACTTCACAACGCTATAAATGCAGCAACGGGAACAAGTCCCCTACAACCACTGTCACACAGCTTGACACGAGGAACAACTCCTCACAAGGACACAGTCCTCACGATGCTACACACAACACCACACGGGGACGAACCCTACACAAACACACGCTGCTACACGCAGCACACACGGGGACAAGCCCCACACGCTGATACACAGATTAAACGAGGAGCAAGCTCCTCACGAGGACACAGTCCTCATGGTGCTACACACATCACCACACAGGGACGAACCCCAAAATAAAAATAAAAATAAGAAACAACACACGCTGAAAATGCAGCAAAACACAGGGACAGACCCCCAACAAACACACGGCTGCACAGCAGCCAAAACCACTTCCGGTCTTGATGGGGTCATCACCATCCGTTCTGACACTCACAGCCCTTCTCGTCACCCCGGAGGCGTCCGACATGATCTAGTCATTTATTTTTGAGTCATATGTAATTTTATTTGAGTAATATCATTGTAATTTTCCTTTTACTTGATTCTAGTACCTAGGTATAAGAGTTATTTACCTAAGTTAAGTGTCATTAGATTGTCTAGGCTGGATAATGGGCCCAATTCAATGGGCTAGACCCATGGGCGCCCCCACCTGGATAGAGCTGGTCAATTGTTGGTTTGTCAGGGTCAGTCTCGTCATATGAAAAGTCTGGAGTCTATAAATAGTCCCCTCCCCTCTGTCATTTATAACCTTGGATGATCAAATATATTGTGAGTTTTAGTTATTTCTTTGGAGTGGATTCTCCAACCCCCCTCTCTCTCTCTCCAAGAGGGGTGCGTCCCTTTCTCTCACCTCCCCCTCTCACCTACTTTCTCTCTCTTCTCCCCTCATTCAATAGTCACCACAACTTCCCACAACACCTCTTTACTCCACCCCTAGTCCCAAGGGAGAACCCACCAATCTCCAAGCCACCCTCCAACCCCCAACCACCCACTACCCTTTCCCAAGCACCCTTCCATCTCCCCAAGGCTGAAGGGGCTCAAACCCTAGGCCAAATTTGAATTTCCCTCCCCTTGCTGGCTATTTCCCTTCCTTCCCCATCACCCCCATACCATCTAGGTCGCACCCCCCTAGCCATCAACCTCCTTTTCCCATTCTCCCCTCTCTTACCCCCACTCCTAACAAGGCACTGCTCTAGTTCGTAGGTAGCAGAGGTACCAGCATTTTGCAGAGACAGCCACGTCGTCACCACGAGGCTTCAGGTTGTGTACCATATATCGTCGGAATCGTCGTCTAGTCAGCTTTCCAACGGAGGTGGTCTCGCCATCAACCAACTTCGGGGCTACCCAGAGGAGCTGATCTCCCCAGACTGCGCATTTCCTCCCAGTCAGATGACCAGCAACGACTTACAGAGGCTTCCACAACCAGAACCCTAGGCTTCTTGAGGCGCCACTTGGCTGAAGACTTCCCCTACGAGTCCTCTTCCATCACCAAGAAGTAGGGCCCCATTCGGATCCCAGAACAGTGAGTTCCAAATTTTCTTCCTCAGGTGCGCTGGGTAAGTTCCCTCTAGGACGGATCTGACCCCCTGCCACTGTTCGAAGTCCCGCCGTCTGCTCCAACATCCGCCGGCACCCATGTTGGTCTCTGTTCGAAGAGGACTTGACCATGAACACAACGGATTTGGTCTCATCCTCTTTGGATCTCGGGAGCGTTCGTGACGGCTTTCCCCTCTGGCAGTAGTGACCCAAGGACTGTCTGTTCCAGAGTGAAGCCGTCCTGATCCCGACCCTGCCCCGACTGTCATCATCGTCAAGAAATTCCTCCAAAATTCTGACATCCTCCTGAGCCAATCCAGGAGATTTTGGCGCTGGTTTCGTCAATAAAGAAGTTTGGGGGAGTCCATGGCAGCACCGACAGTGACTGCCTATCCAGCTGTTCCTGAAGCTGGCAGAACCGAGGAGCTCGGCAATTCGGCTTCTAGCTTAGTTTTTCCCCCACCCCGCCTGGCCGGCTGATCGCCCCTCCCTGTGTGGAGATACATTTTGGTTGTAATATAGCTCCCCACCCTTAGTCCAACCCCTCTATGATGACATAATGCTTGTACTAGCAGGTCAGCGGCTGAAGCATCATCGGCGCGGCGTGCGGGTAGCCCACGCTTCCCCGCTCACCCACGTCTCCGACCGGAGCTAGTTTCTTCAAACCGGCTAGGTAAACTATCGTCCCTTGATCCCAATAGTGCTTGTTCATTTAATATTCTCCAATTGCGCCGTCGGTTAAGGGAGAGAGCGCCCGGTCCCAAGGCTCCATCGCCTTCGTGCGACCGCCGTGGATGTGAGTGAGTGAACCCGTGCCCTTCGGCCATTACCGACTCATTGAGTTGAGCATCCGTACCCCAAGGGGAGTTTTACCTTGGACTCTGCTGGCCCTCTACCAGCAAGGGTCTTGTCCCACTACCTTGACTCGGCATCCCCGAGTCATCCCCGGGTTGAGTGTGTGCACCATACGAGTGTCCGCTTACGTAGGCTTCTTAGCCTTGTGGTTGTGCTTGCATACTTAGGTCCAAGGAGCATTGGCCTTGTGGCTATCACCCCAAGGTGGTGTCACATCAAAGTGGTATCAGAGCAAGTTCATAACTTATCTCTCCACAAGTTGGTCTTAGGACGCATATGCATTTCGAGTCACCCGATACCTCTCCCTTGTCCACTAGAATGGCCATTTCACACCCGTCATACCCATCCCCATCACCTTTCCCAAAAGGCCTAAATCCACATGGAAGCTCAGCTATCAACAAAGTGGGCGGCATCAACTCCGTCATAAAAGCCCTACCTAATGTCTTTGATCGGCTAGAAGACATCAAGTTCTGACTCGACCAACTTGAGGGAAATGGGCCTGCACCAAGAATGGATGAGAGTTACCCCTGGAAAAATCCGGATGACCACCTCTTGGTGCTTTTGAAAATCAAAACCCCCGCCTTTGATGGATCCTACAACCCAAGCCTCTATCTAGATTGGGAATTTTCGATAGGCCAATACTTTGATTGGTACCCCTTGGTCGAAGAGAGGAAAGTGAGACTAGCCAAAATGCACCTCTCTAAGCAAGCCAAAACTCAATGGCTAATGGTTGAGGGTTTAAGGAGGATCCACGGGCAAGCCCCGATTAACACTTGGGAAGAAATAAAGGCCGAGCTTAGAAAGGTCTACACAACCCTTCCCCTCCTACCCGGGTAGTCATAGCCCAAGGAGCACTACCACTCCTCCACTAGCACCCGGCCCGCCTAAGGTCACTCCAATAGCCCAAACCCCATCGATCCCTACCGATCCTACCTCGGCCACCTCCCCCACACCCCACCACCTAACCCTCAACACTTAGGCCCAAATGGTCCCACCCTCCGCTCTTCCATCTTCCCCCATAAGGGACACACCTCCCAAGACCAACCAAACCAAGTCTCCTCACCCAACCCATCTCCCACTCCCGACCCCAACTCTACCATGTCCTAGGCCTCCATTACTTCTCCTCCCTATCCTAACCCAAGTCTCCATTTACCCACCACCCTGGGTGCACCAAGCACCGATCTTCATCACCCCTCCCACAAAAGTCCTTCTCATCCCCTTGGTAGAGGAGACCATCTCCCCCACCCCACATAGCCCGGACCTTCAAGAGCCACAAACCTTCACACATGGCACCATAATCATAAATGGACCCCTGGCTAGATGGCTAAAGGAGAGCTCGATGAGAGATATCATGGCCCATACCTACCTACCCATGGAGCGAGACCTCCCTCTAGTGCCCATCCACACCTCTCACACCACGATCCAATCCTACTACGAGGTAGAGGGTTTGGATGACCTCCTCAAGGGCCTAGAATGGCAACTAGAGTTGACTTGTTTGTTGACCCTAGGAACGGTCCACCCAACAAGCCTTAGTCTCACCCACCCATGTGATGGGTCTATCACCTCGATCTGCACCATTGGTTGCTACACTAGTGATCTCCTTCTCCTTCTTCCCATGGAAGAGGAACCCATCCCGGTCCACTCCCCGACCATCGTGATCCCAAGAACATTGGCCGACCGACCCACTCACTACACTTGCCCAATCATTTCATTAGAGGAGGATGACTTCCCACCTTTGGTAGACTTTGAGGACCTAGATTTCCTTCCCCTAGGTGACCCTTGCCATGATCCCTTTGACCCCTTCCTTTGGGAGCTCGGGTACCCATGTGACCCATCCGCATCACCAACCACCCACCCTTTCCTACCATCACCCACCATGTTGGGCCAAACCCACCTCATCCATGACCCGGGTTACACCATGGGAGCCATAGGCAACATACACCTAGAGATCGAGGAGGTGCCCTACCCCATGATATCCACCTTCCTTGATCCCTTCGACCCTTTCCAATGGAAGTCCAAAAGCCATCCCATGATCCCACGCATGGAAGTCATCTTTGAGATCGGAGAGCATAAGCCTTGGCGTACCATACCACTTGGCATGAACACTATGTTGGGTCCATTCATTCACATCACTCACATGTCAAGTAGGAAACATGAGTGGTCCATATTTGGGTGTGATGGTCCTTCTTCATTCATCATGGGTCGTAGGCATGATAGGAGCATTCATGGATCTCCGGGTCCCTCGGTATTTGTCACCCCCATGCATGACCGGATCACCTATGGATGCCCCGGTCCTCCCAATTACATCAAAGTCTCTTTGACGTCAAAGCATGACTGGTCTACATATGGTTCTCCAGGTCCACCCATAACCACTAGAAGGTCAGCATTCACAAAATTGCATGATAACCTTTGCAAGCACATCAACAAGAGCCATGAAATTTACAAAAGGTAGGCCGACTCACACTGGCGCCACCAAGAAATCCAAATGGGTGATTCCGAGATGGTGAGGAATGAGAGGCTCTCACATAGAGATAACTCAAGACTGAGGTTTTGTGGGATTAGTCCCTTCCAGGTTTTGAGGTGCATTAGCACCACTGCTCTTGAGTTAGGCCCCCTCGAGGGATACAGAGTTAGCTTCAGTTTCAATGTGGAAGGCCTTGTGCCACACAAGGGTCCCACGGTGGCACCTATTGAGGATATCAAGCCCCCTTCCTCCCTTGAGAGAGCACCCACCCCTCCCCCATGAGAGCACCGTCAGCCCGGAGAGCCCGACATAAGCAACTTGAGAGAATATTGGATGAACAGGTAATCATCACTCGGAGCAAGGAATGCGGGCGCTACCTCGCTAGGTGGAAGGATCGGCTTCTTTTGGAAGACTTGTGGGAGGTACCACTTCTACACCCTCCGAGGAGGGAAGGACTCTTACTCGACGGAGTCGAGTTCTCCGCACCCCGGGTGTATGATGGGGTCATCACCATCCGTTCCGGCACTCACGGCCCTTCTCCTCACCCCGGAGGCGTCCGACATGATCTAGTCATTTATTTTTGAGTCATTTGTAATTTTATTTGAGTCATATTATTATAATTTTCTTTTTATTTGAGTCTAGTACCTAGGTATAAGAGTTATTTACCTAAGTTAAGTGTCATTAGATTGTCTAGGCTGGATAATGGGCCTAATTCAATAGGCTAGGCCCATGGGCGCCCCCACCTGGATAGAGCTGGTCAATTGTTGGTTTGTCAGGGTCAGTCTCGTCATATGAAAAGTCTGGAGTCTATAAATAGTCCCCATACCCTCTCTCATTTGTAACCTTGGATGATCAAATATATTGTGAGTTTTAGTTATTTCTTTGGAGTGGATTCTCCAACCCCCCTCTCTCTCTCCAAGAGGGGTGTGCCCCTTTCTCTCTCCTCCCCCTCCCACCTACTTTCTCTCTCTTCTCCCCTCATTCAATAGTCACCACAACTTCCCACAACACCTCTTTACTCCACCCCTAGCCCCAAGGAAGAACCCACCAATCTCCAAGCCACCCTCCAACCCCCAACCACCCACTACCCTTTCCCAAGCACCCTTCCATCTCCCCAAGGCTGAAGGGGCTCAAAACCTAGGCCAAATTTGAATTTCCCTCCCCTTGCTGGCTATTTCCCTTCCTTCCCCATCACCCCCTTACCATCTAGGTTGCACCCCCCCTAGCCATCAACCTCCCTTTCCCATTCTCCCCTCTCTTACCCCCACTCCCAACAAGGCACTGCTCTGGTTTGCAGGTAGCAGAGGTACCAGCAGTTTACAGAGATAGCCACGTCGTCACCACGAGGCTTCAGGTGGCGTACCATATGCCATCGGAATCATCGTCTAGTCAGCTTTCCAACGAAGGTAGTCTCGCCATCAACCAACTTCGGGGCTGCCCAGAGGAGCTGATCTCCTCAGACTGTGCATTTCCTCCCAGTCAGATGACAAGCAACGACTTGCAGAGGCTTCCATGACTAGAACCCTGGGCTTCTTGAGGCACCGCTTCGCTAAAGACTTCCCCTACGAGTCCTCTTCCATCACCAAGAAGCAGGGCCCCATTCGGATCTCAGAACAACGAGTTCCAAATTTTCTCCCTCATGTGCGCTGGGTCAGTTCCCTCTGGCACTGATCTGACCCCCTGCCACTGTTCGGAGTCCCGCCATCTGCTCCGACATCCGCCGGCACCCCCGTTGATCTCCGTTCGAAGAGGACTCGACCACGAATGCAGCGGCTCTAGTCTCATCCTCTTTGGAGTTCGGGAGCATTCGTGACGGATTTCCCCTCTGGCAGCCGCGACCCAGGGACTGTCTGTTCCAGAGTGAAGCCATCCTGATCCCGACCCTGCCCCGACCGTCATCATCGTCAAGAAATTCCTCCAAAATTCTGACGTTCTCCTGAGCCAATCCAAGAGATTTTGGCACTGGTTTCGTCAAAACAAAGGAGTTCGGGGGAGTCCGTGGCAGCACCGACAGTGACTGCCTATCCAGCTGTTCCTGAAGCAGACAGAACCGGGGAGCTCGGCAATTCGACTTCTAGCTTAGTTTTTCCCCCACCCCGCCTGGCCGGCTGACCGCCCCTCCTTGCGTGGAGGTACATTTTGGTTGTAATATAGTTCCCCACCCTTAGTCCAACCCCTCTGTGAGGGCGTAGTGCTTGTACTAGCAGGTCAGCGGCTGAAGCGTCATCGACGCGGCGTGCGGGTAGCCCATGCTTCCCCGCTCGCCCACATCTCCGACCGGAGCCAGTTTCTTCAAACCGGCTAGGTAAACTCTCGTCCCTTGCTCCCAAAAGTGCTTGTTCATTTAATATTCTCCAACTGCGCCGTCGGTTAAGGGAGAGAGCGCCCGGTCCCAAGGCTCCACCGCCTTCGTGCGACCGCCTTGGATGTGAGTGAGTGAACCCGTGCCCTTCGGCCATTGCCGACTCATTGAGTTGAGCATCCATACCCCAAGGGGAGGTTTACCTTGGACTATGCTGGCCCTCTACCAGCAAGGGTCTTGTCCCACTACCTCGACTCGACATCCCCGAGTCACCCATGGGTTGTGTGTGTGCGCCATACGAGTGTCCGCTTACGTAGGCTTCTTAGCCTTGTGGTTGTGCTTGCATACTTAGGTCCAAGGAGCATTGGCCTTGTGGCTATCACCCCAAGGTGGTGTCACATCATGTCTCTAAACAGAGCACCAGACACACTGTTGTAAGCACAACACAACACACTGAAATAGATTCATAGCTTTCAAAAGAAAAACATAAAACGAAACAAGAGAAAAACCAATGTAGCTTCAGATGAAGATCTAGAAGCTTGTGGCTGCAAATCCAGACTCAGATCTGAAGACTAGTCAGACCTAATCTCTCTTCTTCTTCTCTTCTTCTCAGCACTAGACTTGGTCGGACCAGGTGCTGGGCTGCTCCTCTCTTCTTCTTCTCTTCTCACAAATTTTCTTCTGTAGGCTCGGGCACTCTAGCTGTAATATCCTTGATTCTTTGGATCGGAATCGGAGAACTTTCGGATCACTTTCGTGGGTCCTGAAACGTGTTTTACGATCCACTCGGGTTTTTCCATTGTATAACTTGCGAAACCCTGTGGAGAGTTTACCGTTGAGTTTTGCTACTCAGGGACGCCACATGTGCGTTGTGCTCGTTCCGGGGATCGCGAAGACTATTTTTTCATATTTTTTTGAATTTACGGATTTTCGTGTGGAAAATCAAATTTTTGGGAAATTGCTAATTTTCCTATTTCTTATTTCCTTTTTATTCACTCACCTCTCACCTCTCTCTTCTCTCGCTGTTCACTCTCTCCCCCTCCATTCTCTCTCCTCTTTCCCCCTCTGCTCCCGCTGTAGACAGAGGAGGCCCGAGAATGTCATGGAGATGCCGTGGAGGTGTCGTGGAGTGTGCTGGCATGAAGAATGGTGCGTGGGGTTGGCGCAATCCCGTTCGGTGGATTCGAAGCCGACGTGCGGTTTGTGTGATAGTTTTCGGCGTGGTTTGGCGTTTTCGGCATGTGAGATCTTCGGTGGAGGTAGTGGGACAAATGCCCTACTCTTTTCCTGTGTTCTCTCGTGATTTGGAGCCGAACTGTGTGAGTTTGAGTGGGTTTTGCCTTGTTTAGGGCGAAAGCATGTTCGGGGGTGTGAGCCGTGTTAGCCGTTCTAGGTGACGGTTTGTAGTTTAAATGGTTTCATTTGAACCCTTGGCATGTTGGGAATCCTTTCCTGCCAGTTCTATTGTATTTGGTTGAGAATCGGAGCCGGTATGAGCCCGGTTGTCCATGTGAGTTGTTTTGGGTCGATTTGAGAAAATCACCCATTTTGTAGCCGTTTTGTGGTTTATTGGCCCCTTCCGGCTTGTGGAAGATCAGAAATGTGATTGTGGGTGTTTCCCCGTTGTTCTGGAGATGATTGGGGAGTGAAAAATGGGTTTTTATGTAGATTTTCTGGTTTTCGTTCCGTGACGAGAACGCGCTGGTTGTGTGAGTCACGTTCTCAGTGGAACGCGCTACAACGATGCACCGCGTCTCGTGAAGGAGATGAACAGTTTGGCGGTTAGGAACATGACCCAGGTGATGGGCGCAATCCTATTTAACGCGACCCATGTGATGGGCGCAATCTGTTGTTAATGCGACCCAGGTAAGGGGCGCGTTTATGAATTGTCATGCTTGAGGTTCAGGCTACGTCTATTAACGCGATCTAGGTAAGCGCCGCGTCAGTATGATATCACGACCCAGGTGATGGGCTCGTTCTATTGACATCGTGACCTTCTATAGGGGCGCGTTAATCATCGCGATGCAGGGTATAGGCGCGTTAATGTTTTCCATTTTTCCTGTCTTATTTGAGCTGTCTCAGGCTCCGGTGACCCCAAGATTCAATGCCTTCTTGGCCTTTGGCTCGATGGATGCCTTGGGTGTCCCGTGAGAGTCATATGTGTATCAAGGGATCTCGGAGGAGCGGTTTTATCTCGAGCAGTGTAGTGATGTGTCCTTTCGGTTATTGTGGCTTCGACCCCTTTGTTAACCTATTGCTTCGTGGATGTCTTGGATGTCCTATGAGGGTTGTGACTGTGTTATAGGGTGTCTGAGAAGGTCATTGTACCGAGTAGTGTTTTGTGTTGTTTCGAGGGTCATTATGGTGTCTGGTCAACCCGGTTGTGACCCAGTGGTTGACACGTGACCTCGTGATTATCTCGTCTATCCTGTGAGGATCAAGACCCTGGTTTTAGGCGCTTGGAGGTATTATCCTACCTTAGTTTACGTGCCATGTGGTTTGAGGGTTTTTGGTGATCCCTCGTGTTCCGTGTTTCGTGTTATACGGAATTGTGAGTCCGTTGTGCGGCTTGGAGACCGAGGACTCATTGTGGATGTGTTTAACCGTGATTTTTAGCTTAGGGACTAGGCTGATGTGCGACGATCTTGACCCGAGTCGTGTGACTCAAGGATCGTTGTCAGCAGGTCTAGTTGACTGTCCTGAGTCTGGTAGCCGTTGTATACTGCTATGTGCTCTGTAGTACGTGCGACGGGTGTGTGCTTACACTGTCTATACTTCGGTGTTTGCTGTTTTGGAGTCCCGGTGTCTAGTGAGCCTCCACTAGTGGTAGCCTAACGACACTTTTCGGTGTGTCGGCCCACTTAGGAGTGGTGGCGGGGCAGTTCTCGACAGACGATTTTTATGCTAGTTTCTGTGGGCCCCCTTGCTTTGCGGTAGCGTCCTATTGGGGGAGAAAACTAGCTAGAGGCCTGGCTCAAGACATTGGACTTGTGTGTGCACACGTGGTCAGGGCGATTGGATGAGCGCCGACGGGCGTGACCCTGACTAGTCACTCGTTACTGTAGTTCCTTGGTTCTTTGTGAGTGTATCAGTTACTGCCGTTCTAGGCGAGTACGAGATACTTGAGGCACAGTGTAAGACGTCCGTGGACGCATCTAGCTATTCTTCTAGTGAGGAGGTGCTTCTGTCACATGACACGATGACTTGTGTTTTCGTGATGTCACGCCCCGAGCGCGGAAGATACCCGGGATCGCTGCCAACTTATATAGAACCATTCAATCAGAGCAATATATATATATTTTGACAAAAGATAGAGTGTGCGAAAGACTAAATAATGACTAAAAATAAATTTCTAAAATGATACCAATAGTCCAAGATAACAAATTCTTACAATTAACCAATTGATGATAATTCTCGTCCAAGACATACATTATTCAAATCCAACTACTAGGCTACGAGCCTTAGTAAGTTTAATCAACTAGACTGACATAACTGACATAGCTGGAAACACAAAGGTAAGGACTCTAGATAATCAAGACGCGGCTAGCTAACAGTAGACGATTGGCGTTCTAGCACTCTTCACTCGGTTTCATTCCTATCCGGATGGTGGTCGCTATCCATATTACCTGAAAAATGTTAGAATTCAACTAGGTGAGCGAATCGCTTAGTAGGAATTACATCTCAAGTTCGAGCTATCTTTAAGTACATTACATGTTACGTGTAGTGCGGGTATAACAATGCATGATGATCAAGTAAGAAATTCAGGTATACAGGTATATCTATGCATGATGAACGAGTAAGAGATCAATAACTATATAGAGAGAGTATCGCTTGATTTCAAGTATTTGACAAGCAGGATATCAAAAACTTTATAGATGTCGATACAATTTTTTTCCAGGCAAGCAAGAATTCATGTTCAAGCAAGTAAGAATCATGTTCAAGCAAGTAAAATTCATGTTCAAGCAAGTAATATCATGTACGTGTTACTGAAATTAGCTATTTCAATCAAGCAAGTACTTTGCCCTTTTTCGGGCCACGCAAGTCAAGTATTGCCCATTCTGGGCCACGCAAGTCAAGTCAAGTAAGTAGTGTCACGAGAGAGTAAGTGTGGAATGTCTCAAGTCAAACAGGCAAGTACTTCGGTGCAAACACCATGATCATTCAACTCCCATGTGCACAAGTACTTTCGGGTGCTCCTCCCAAGACCAGATCGGGCCCTATATGCACAACATTTTATGTATTTCTTTTGACATCCACTCTCATTTATAGCTAATATAGAATTTCAAGGGTTGACCATTATAGGATATACATAAGGTAGATTTTTCATGGAATGGAGTTCAAAGACATATATTATGCAGGAAAATGAACTAGGGTTATATCGGTATAAGTCACGAGACTAATCAGGGAATCAGAATAGAATCGGCGGCATGCATGCTGCCACAATCACTGAATTGGCACCCAGAGGCTGGCCAATCTTTCAAGAATTGGCGCATGGGGGACAACCATCCTTTCAAGAATTAGCGCCTTGGGGTCAGCTATTCTTTCAAGAATTGGCGCCCAGGGGACAGCCAGTCTTTCAAGAAATGGCGCCCAGGGGATAACCCATCTTTCAGTAAATGGCGCCCAGGGGGTAACCCATCTTTCAGGAATTGGCACCTAGGGGGCAGCCCATCTTTTAGGAATTGGCGCCTAGGGGGTAGCCCATCTTTCAGGAATTGGCGCCCTCTAGAGGGGCGTCCATTCCAGTCTGCTTATTTGAATTGGCGCCCCCTTAGAGAGTCTTCATTTAATTGAAGACCCTATGGAGGGTCACCATTTAAACAATTGGCGCCCCTAGCTTGGGCGCCAATTCATTTGGCTGTATTTGCACCGTGCAGGTACATTTTAAGACTCATAACACTATTCATAATGTCATAGGTTCATGAAATCAGGAAGCAGGGTCATGGGTAGACAGAGAAAATTATCGGGAGTTCAGAATCATGCTCATGGAGAATTATTGGGTTTTAGTTTCATAGATATGAATTTTCTAAACGTGGTGTTTATAAATTTTTGGAAAAGGAATTGGCGCCCCTCTGTAGTGTCTTCATTTAAATGAAGACTCTGTAGAGAGTCTTCAATTCTTGTGAATGGCTCTTGTAAATGGCGCCCCTGTGCAGGGTCTTCATTTAAATGAAGACTCTGTAGAGAGTCTTCAATTGATGTAATTGGCGCCCTGGTCAGGGGCGCCCTTCAGTTGGGCTCATGCTTCGCACCAAACAGGTACGTTTGAGATACAAATTACTGTTCATGTTTTCAAAGTTTCTCGGAATCAAGAATTAAGGACATGGACAGGTAGAGTAAAATTTCAGGATGTCAGAATCCTACTCATGCGTAAATTTTATGGTTTAGTTCCATAGATATTAATTTTCTAAGCGTGAGTGATTATTAATTATGAAACTAACTACTGCGAGAGATAGGTATATCAGGGCTATATAATATGCAAGATGGAATAACTACTGCGAAAACCAGTATGTCAGGAACTATATAATATAGATAATGGAACTAAACTACTGCTAATCATGCTTGTTGACCCTATTTAAGCTACTGGTTAGGCCAGATCTTGAGAAAACCTACCTTTTTGGAGTGATACACGTGGTACAGGTGGCAAGAATAAAGAAATCCAAGCCAAGCCCTTCTCAGCAGAGCTTCAGAGAAAATAAGAGAAACACACGTTCTCTACTGCAAAGCTTCAGCAATATGACGTAGAATGTAGGAAGAAGACGCTCCTTCACGTCTTCCGAAGAAAAGAAGGTAGATATTCCCTTCTGCGGGCAATGGTGATAACCGTAGTAGCCTCTGCCTGTGCTACGGAGAGAATAATTATAGGAAATTCTATGGCCAATGCAAAAGCATGGGTTTCTTACCTTGAGGGTCCAGTTGGGGGAACAAGATCCAAGAACCTTGTTGTCCATGGCCAAAGGATGGTGCATTGCCAGCTAAATGAGGCTGTTTGTGTCTCAAAGGACAGGTTTGGAGTACAGATAAGAATTGGTGCCCTTACAAGGGGGGGCCCATTGCTATGTTTTTAGACAAAAGTTGAGCCTTCACGTGCGTTTACAGAAGATGTATAATATATATAGGTTTGTGGTCCCCTTTGAAGGAATTGACGCCCTTTTGTGGAGGCTCTATTTGGTAGATGGTGCCCTGGTAAAGGGGCGCCCCTTCCCTTGGTATGGAAAAGGGGAAAACCCCCATACGTCATTTATGTGTTGGCTGTAAGGTGACCTTTATGTTGGGCTTTGTATATTTATATAGTGGTCCTCACAATGTATATTTATTTTTATAAGGCCTTCTTGTAGGATTTATTTATTTAAAAAGTTCAATTTCTCTATCATTTTATCGGGGGTGCTACACCCTCCCCCACTTAAAAGAATTTGGTCCCCAAATTCAACTGCTTTTATATGGAGGGTGCAAAGTACTTACAGACTGGAATAGCTCCAAAAATCTTCTTTTCATAGACTCCTCAGTTTCCCATGTAGCTTCTTGTTCTAAGTATTGATTCCATTGGATTTTCACCATAGGGATCGTCTTGTTCCTTAAAGCTCAGATTTCTCGGTCGAGGATCTTCATCGGCTTTTGCTCGTAGGTAAGGTCCTTTTGTATCACCAAGTCATTGTGGTCGATGACATGGAAAGGATCGTGCACATACTTCTTCAGCATAGAAATATGAAATACATTGTGCACTTCTGATAGTTGTGGAGGCAAAGCAATGCGATAAGCCACCTCGCCTACTCTTTCCAATACTTCGAATGGACCAATAAACCTTGGTGTTAGCTTGCCCTTAACACCGAATCTTCTAGTATCTCGGCCGGGAGATACCTTGAGAAAAACATGATCTCCAACTTGAAATTCCAGATCTCTTCTCCTATTGTCAGCATAAGATTTATGCCTGGACTATGCTATCTTTAGTCTTTCTCGAATAAGGTGTATCTTCTTAGTTAAATCTCTTACCATATCTGGGCCTAGAATTTATCTTTCACCGACTTCCTCCCAGCATATTGGAGATCGACAACTCCTGCCATAAAGTGCCTCGAAAGGTGCCATTTGGATACTGGCTTGATAGCTGTTGTTACAAGCAAATTCGGCTAGGGGTAAGTGGTCATGCCAGCTACCGCCGAAGTCTATAATATATGTCCTTAACATATCTTAAACAACTTGGTTTGTCCTCTCAGTCTGACCATCTGTCTGGGGATGGAAAGTAGTGCTAAAGTTGAGTTTCGTCCCCAGAGAGTGTTGTAGACTCTTCCAGAAATGAGAAGTAAAGCGTGGGTCTCGGTCGAATACAATTGACACCGGGACTCCATGCAATCTAACCATCTCTTTGATATACAGGGCAGCAAGAACATCAACTGACCATCGACTTGATAGGCAAGAAATGAGCCGATTTAGTTAGGCGATCGATGATTACCCAAATTCCATCATGTCTGCCCCTAGACTTGGGCAAGCCCATGATAAAGTCCATACCGATTTCTTCCCACTTCCTGATGGGGACATCTCCGACCACTCCACATTTTTTGAGGTTCCTGATGATCACCAGTAGTGCTACATCTTGTTCGCCACTTTATTTTGAGTCATATGATATATTTTTCATTTTCTTATCATGTAATTTTCCTTTTATTTGAGTCCAGTACCTAGGTATAAGGATCATTTACCTAAGTCTTGAGTCATAAGGTCAATTAAGTAGGCTAATGGGCCCAATTCAATAGGCTAGGCCCATGGGCGACCCCCTTCCCTTGGTTTCTTGTTATTAGTCCAAAAGTCAGGGACTTATGTTTAAATGTGGGATTCCTATAAATAGGACCCCATTCCTCCACTTGAGAACTATTGAATGATATTTTGAATTTGAGTTTCCACAAAAATTGTGTAACTTCTCCTCCTTGGGTGAGATACCCTTTCTCTCTCCCCTCTCCTTCTCTCTCTAGGGGGCGACCCCCCCTCTCTCTCCTCCCCTCCCCCAATTTTTAAAATCTTCTCTCTCTCCTCCCCATTCAACTCCCATTAAGACCCCTCTCCCCTCCCCATACCCCATTTAATACCACCATTACTCCCTCCCCTCCCAAGACAACCCTTGACACTCCCCATACAACCCTTCACTTCCCAACACAACCATTCCTTTTCCCAAGCCACCCCTTCCCTTCCCCAACACACCTCTCCATCTCCCAACACACCCCTTCCCCTTCCCAAGACCAGCATTAATTACCCTCCATTAAGCCAAATTCAAACTCCCTCCCCCTCCCTACCCCAAGGCCATTTGCACCCTCCACCAACTCCCCCTCTCTACCCAGGCCGCAGCCTAACTCCAGCTTCCATAGCTTCGACCCCAGCAGCCCCACACCGTCCTCCATCACCCTGGTTCGACCTTCCCTGGCCCCTCTCCCCCCAAGCAGCACCCCAGCCCCATTTCCACCAAGTCCCCTTCTCATTTCCCCCCTATTAGCACCCCTATACACCCCACACCTAAAACAGGTTTGCAGCAGTAGCATACCCCGGAGTTCCAGAGGCTGCCACTTCATCATCGTGAATCTCCTAGTAGCATATCCTATAGCGGTAGAAAGATCGTCAAGTCAGATTCGCAGGCGAGGTGGTCCCGCCTCCATTCGACGTCTGTGCTGTTCGGTGGAGCTGTCCTTGTCAGACTGCACCGACTGTCTCTGGCAGACAGCCAGAGATGACTTGTAGCAGCTCTCACGACCACATCAGTGAGGATCTTGGTGCACCATTTGGCTGGAGCAAAGCACTACCAGTCCTCTGTCCAACGCTGCAAGCAGAGCATCGTTCGGAGTTCGGAGGTCCCCGTTCCAAATTATTTCCCCAAGGTACGCTAGAGGATCCGACCACGATCGCAGCCATTCCAGTCCCGCCTCATTCAAACACTGGGAGCATTCGTGGTGACCCTGTCTTCCTGCAACAACGTTCTGGGATCAGTCAGAGCCAGATCGGAGTGGTCCAGTTCCAGACCCTGCCTCGGCCTACGACGACGTCTGGAAATTCCACAAAAATTCAGGAGCCCTCCTGGGTCAATCAGCGAAGATTTGGCACTGGTTTTGGCAACTTCCAAGTCCGACAGAGCCCGTGGTGGTGTCAACAACGACCACCTATCAAGCAGTTCCAGAAGTGTTCAGAATCGGCAGAGTATTCAAATGGCAGCCTCTTTAGCTTTCCTCCCTATCCTGCCTGGCCGGCTAACTGCCCCTCCCTACGTGGAGGTAGTTTTGGTTGTAATTTGATTATCCCTACCCCTAGTCCACCCCCTCTGCGAGGGCGTAGTGCATGTACTAGTAGGTCTTCGGCTGAAGCTTCATCAGCGCGGCGTGCAGGTAGTCCACGCTTCCCCGCTCGCCCTCGTCTCCGGCCGGGATCGACGTTCTCACGCCGATCAGGTGAGCTCTTCACCACACTTCTCTGCTGGATTAATCTTGCTTGCTTAGTATTGAATCTTAGTGCCGTCGGTCAGTGAGTGAGTGCTCGGACTATATTGCAAATTTCGTGAGTAACCTCCGCGGGCGAGTTGCGAGAGAAACCTTATATCCCACGCCCTTGGCGTGCTGGCCGCCCGTGAATTGGGCATCCCTGGCCCATTGGGGTCCTCCCCTAGCTAGCCATACCACTGGAACCCCAAGGTCTAACCCTGGACCCTCATCCCCATCGCCGGTCCACCTACGGACCCGGGTGCGCGCTACGCGGGTGAGTCTCTTGAGTGAAATCACCGGGTCGTTCTTGCTTGCTAATTTAGGTCCAAGGGGTTGTGTCACATCACTTCCACTTGGGAATATCTAGCGGATACAATTTTCTAGCGGGTTTCTGATGTTCCGCCTTCACTTGTTGGCATGTCTGACAGCGAGACATGAAGTCCGCTACCTCCCTTTTCATATTAGGCCACCAGAAAGTTCTTTTCAAGTCTTGGTACATCTTGGTGGCTCCAGGGTGGATCATGTACCTCGATGGATGAGCTTCTTCAAGAATCTTCTTCTTCAACTTGAGATAGTCGGGTACACATGTCCGTTCATGGAATAGTAATCTACCATTGGGTGCCAGCTTGAAATCGAGTCTCTCGTCCAACTTATCTTTTATTTCTACCAGTGCAGGATATTCTTCTTGTAGCTTCTTAATTTCAGGTAGCACATCTGGATGTAGACTCATATGAGATAGAGTAATACACCCATTCTTCTCATCTGTACTGATATTAAGCTCAGAGAATTTCTCCAACAACTTTCATTATTGAATCATATAACATGCCAATACTACTCTCGGCTTTCGACTAAGGGCATCAGCTACAAAATTACCCTTACAAGGATGGTATTGTATAGTGAAGTTGAAATCCTTGAGATATTCGAGCCAACGCCTTTACCGCATGTTCAGCTCCTTTTGGGAGAATAAATATTTGAGGCTTTTGTGATCGGAGTATACTGTGAATTGTTCTCCATAGAGATAGTGTCTCCAGATCTTTAAGGCAAATACCACCGCGGCTAGCTCTAAATCATGCACCTGATAGTTCTTTTCATGTTTCTTTAATTACCGGGAAGAGTATGCAATAACTCTTCCATTTTTCATCAATACACACCCGAGGCCAATACCAGAAGCATCGGTATATACCTCGTACTTCTCTCCTTCAATTGGCAATGATAAGACTGGAGCAGTGGTCAAGAGATCCTTCAAAGTTTAGAAACTCTTTTCACAGTCTTCATTCCACTCATAAGGCACTTCCTTGCGAGTTAACCTGGTGAGAGGAACAATAATTTTTGAGAAGTCCTTGATGAAACGCCGGTAGTAACCAGCTAGACCCAAGAAGCTTCGAATTTTTGTTGCATTTGTTGGTCGCTCCCAATTCTTCATGGCCTCGACCTTTGAAGGGTCGACGGAAATTCTATTCTTCGAGACTACATGGCCCAAGAAGGATACTTCCTCGAGCCAGAACTTGCACTTGTTGAATTTGTCATACAATTTATTTTCCTTTAATATTTATAATGCCTTCTTCAGATGTTCTTCATGGTCTTCTTCGGTCTTTGAATAGATCAGAATATCATCAATAAAGACCACAATAAATTGGTCTAAGTAGGGCCTAAATATGATGTTCACTAACTGCATACAGGCTGCAGGGGCATTTTTTAGTCCGAAAGGCATAACAGTAAATTTGTAATACCCATACCTGCTTCAGAATGTAGTTTTATGATTGTCTTCTTCTTTGATCTTCAATTGGTGGTAACCAGAACGAAGATCAATCTTGGAGAAGTATGTAGCTCTAGATAATTGATCAAACATCTCATCAATTCTTGGCAGCTGGTACTTGTTCTTGATTGTAAGGTTGTTTAGCTGCCCATAATCGATGCAAAGTTTCATTGTTCCGTCCTTCTTCTTGACGAATAGCACGGGTGCTCTCCATGGGGAAGTACTCGTCTTGATGAAACCCTTTTTCAATAACTCCATCAGCTGCTCTTTTAGCTCCTTCAGCTCAGCGGGGGACATTCTGTAAGGTGCCTTGGAAACGGGACCAGCACCAGGGACAAGGTCAATTGTAAACGACACTTCCTGCTCAGGGGGTAATGTAGATGCCTAATTTCGGACATCCCGCGGACCCTTACCTAGCCATCATTGAAGTGATTCTTTTTCCTTGGTTGATTAAGTGTGTGGAGCCTCATCCTTGTTTAGATAGGCTCCACCTTGTCCGTTCGCAGATCCAACTTCGCGGTAAGTTGGCGGGGGGTCGCAGGGGGGCAGCGCCCCCTTGCCCGTAAGGTCGGGGCTTTGGGGGAGTGAGGCCCCGAGGTGAATTTTCTGAGGTTTTATTTACACATTGCATGCCCTGATCCCTGGGCGGCCAAGGTACTGGCCGCCCAGAACCCAGGGCGGCCAGACACCTGGCCGCCCAGCCCATTCCAGGGTGGCCAGAACCCTGGCCGCCCACCATCCTAGGTGGCCACATAGTTGGCCGCCCAGCTCCTCCAAGGTGGCCAGCCTCCTGGCCGCCCTCACCCTCATGAAGGCCATAGTTTTGGCCACCCAGCTCCTTTGGACGGCCAGAACCTTAGCCGCCTCCTGATAACTGCAGTCAAACCCACGTTTCCGCCAACTCCGGACATGTCCTCTGAAACCGCTCCCACTCCGGGGGGTTCGAGACCCACGTAGCCTCACACGCACTCTATTTTTGAATGTTTGTTGGAGGGAATTCCCCCACATACAAAACCCCATGCCGATCGATCTCACGGGGGGTTGGACATTTTTTCTCACGAGGCGTTGGACATTTTTGAGGGGAGGAGGTTCTGCCAATTCGGAGAGTTCAGAGAGAGCTGAGAGGACGATAGCATCCTTCCCCGACCTTCCCCTAGAAGCAGAACCCAAAGTTGAAGAGCTCCGCAGCGGAGAGTCCCAGTTGCAGGGGGCGGCCATCGACATGGCCCCGCCCTCCTGTTGGTTGACGTGCAAACCCATCCTTCTTCCCTTGTTCTCCATATTGCTACATTTCCTTCTATTTTATTGCATTGCATGCATACTAGATTTTCCTAAATCCCTGTTTAAAGAGATTTTTCAACCCAAAACATAGGGAAGGCGGATGGTCGAAAGTCTCGGCCATCCCCCTTTCCGCCCCCCTTCCCGGTACGATTGACCCCCAATTGCATGTTTTCTTTTCTTTTGAGCATATACTACACTGTCACAGTCTAATGGGTTTTCTTTTGCTGTTTGCTGGTTAACTTGCAGGTACTTCGTCATCGACTCGCAGAGCTCCTTGCTCTTGGCCGGCCGAGAGCGAGGATAGAAGAACCCACCATCTCCCCATTCCTAAGGCGTTCACGATTGCTCTACCTTTGTGAGGTTCAGGTAAAAACCTCTGGCGATCACACCTTTTCTCTCTTTCTAACCTGTGCATTGTAGGTAGCAGCAACACAAGTTCGGGAGGACATACACACACGCGCATGCCGTACGCGGACGCACCACACTTCCGGCACCTACAATCTTCTGGCGATCACGGTGGGACTCTGATTGCTCATTGTGAGTCTTTGGATTGAAATTTACAGCATTAACTTTCCAGCAAATAGCATTTTCCCATCCTTATTTTTCATTTTTAGTTGCTCCTGTTCCTGTTCTGCACTCGATACGCCTGCAGGACCAAAACAGGTGGCGGCCAGGTGTCTGGCCGCCCAGGTCCTAGGGCGGCCAAAGACCTGGCCGCCCACCACCCTCCTAGGTGCCCAACTACCTGGCCACCCAAGTCCCAAGGTGGCCATGTATTTGGCCGCCCAACCCGTTTGAGCGGCCATCGGTTTGGCCGTCTTCTGTTCGTGTTTCTGCTTCCATTTCCGTCCTATTTGCGTAGTTTAGCTTGTATTTTGCATATTTTTGGTTCAATTTGTTCTTACATTGCAGGTTTGAGTCCGGGGTGTGCTTAGGAAGAGCCGGCATCACACTTATTAGGAACACCCTCCCGTTGATTTGGACTCTTCACCTGGGGATTCCCACTCGGGTGTAACTAGTCCTTTTCAATCGGGAACCTCCGTGAGTCCCCACGAACCGTAAATTCCTACACGGCCGCCGGGCAGGTTGTATCTTTGAAGTCCTATTAGATTTCCTAAAGGGTTTGAGTGAGAGTCATCTTAGGATTATCCCGAAGTTTGGCCTTTGATTCCCCTAGAAAATTCATTCTCATCTAAGAGGGAACAAATTCAAATTGGACTAATCTCGGGATTAACATAAGCTAAAATTTTGGGGGCGCATTGTTTGAATGCATGCTTGCTATTAGATACCATTAATTCAATCCTAATTGGCTTTAAATACTCCACTTGAATTTCCTAAAAGTTAATTAGGTTGAGTTGTAATGGACCAATACTATTCTAACATGCATGTTGTTGATGAAGATGACCTTGAATTTTATGACACACAAACCCGGCTTGATGCCGAGGAAGATACACCCAATGCTTTCATTGGGATGTGTCAAAATTCACTAATTGATATAAGTCAAAGCACAACTAGTGAAGAATCATCCTCCCAAAGTCAAGGGTCAATCAATGTCAAAACTCCATCAATTTCCCCAAAGGAAGACCAAGAGCTAGCTAGGGTGCTATCTCGATATTCCCCTAACTATTTCATCACTCTAGCTTCCCAAAGAAAATCTCATCTCAATGCTCAATCCATTCCAAGGAGATCTCCAATTTCGATGTCAAATTCATTCAATAGGACTCCCTTCCGTGTTCCTACTTAACCTAACCATCCTCTTCACCCTCAAGGGGTTGCACCCTCTCCAAAACCTCATGCTATGCCTAATGTCAATGCACCCCTTAGGCGATCCAATTTCATATCTCAACAAGAGGTGGACAGGTAAGTTCGGCAAGTGGTTGCCGAAAGTCTCCCCAAATCTCAACCTCATTCCTTCACTAGCTATTGCAAACTTCCAAATGTTCATTTCCCCCCGGGTTTCAAAGCCCCCAAATATCGAAAATATGATGGTTCCACGGATCCACATGAACACCTCTCTTGCTTTCTAATGGATTCTCATCAATGGCTTTATGATCGGGTCCTCCTAGTTCATCTCTTTCAAAAATCTCTTGAAGGAGAGGCCTTCAGGTGGTTCTCTTCACTCCCAGCCATTGATCTGATCAACTTTGACACTGTGTCCGAGTGTTTCATCGCTCATTTCGGCCACATGGCTAGTGTAGCTCCCACTCTCACGGACCTTATCATGGAAAAGATGAAGCCCGACGAGGACTTCATTAAATTTGCTAATCGGTGGAGAGCTATGGCTTCTAGGTCTGGGATTGCCATCCCAGAATCTCAAGCAATCACTGTTCTAGTCAACAATGCAACTCCTCAGCTCCGCACTATCTTGATGCTTAGCGAATTTCACACATTCGCTCAACTCTACAAACGAGCTCATGTTGTTCAAACTCAACTCAAGAACTCCTCATTTCCATTCCATCTAGATGATTGTGATGTCACAACATCAGAAGGGGCAAGCTCCAATGATCATATCAATGCTGGAGAGGGGAAATCTCATCGTCCGTACGGAGAGGCCAAACGAGGTATAAATCTGACCAAACGAGGCCCAACTCCTCGAAGTGGCAGCCCCCGGGCCCACTTAGTATAAAGCCCAAAAACTCACTCGGTACAAGCGCTTCCTAGGCGGCCTTCGGGTTGGGAAGTCCGAGCATCAGTTTAATTGGGAAAGCTCCCCCGAAGCCCCCTATTCCCTGTCCCGACCATGCACTCATTGCTCGGGAGACCACTCCTGGGCAAGTGCCTATCGCTCAGGCTCACTGATGGAAGCTTATTAGTACGGTCGTTGCGAGTCCCTTAATGGCAGGAAGCTCAAGGGGATAGGGGAGACCAAGAGCCCGCGTGCTATAAGAAGCCCGCATGAAAGACGTAACCCCCTTAAGACTCCTCCGCTTACAGGGATCAGTCGCACAACTGGCCACTATTTAAACTGGAAAAGCCCTACTACAAGAGGTAAGCAAGGCAAGAGCCAAAACCCTGAGTAGGAACCACTTCACCTTTTGGTGGAGAGGGATCTCGCGCTCCCACCTTCCTCCTAACTATTCCCTTCGCACCAGAGCTCTACTACTTTGCTGACTTAAGCATCAGAGGGTCTTCCCCGGGGATCTATCCCTGGGCACCTCTGACTCGTTTCCCTTCTTGCAATTCACACTTCAAGGATACGTGGTCATATTCCTCCCCGCTCAGAAGTAGCGCGAGATCGCCCCTCTTCATCTGGCGCTGTCTGTGAGGAACGCACAAAGAGCCATCATGGTGCGAAGGAATTCTGGCAGGGGGGATTGCCGGCGACAAGGGAAAGGCCCCGGCGGCAGAAGAAGGCGCACCTTATCTCCCCATGGAGAACACCCCGTCGAGCAACCCCGCCAACGAGATATCTCCATCGATGGAGGGGGAACAGCTTCCCGGCGAGAGCACCGACGCCCTCCAAACCCTCAACGTAAAACTGGATGTCCTCGTGGATCTCATGAGGGCCCAGGCGGCCAAGGAGGAGAAGTCACAGCTCCCCCGGAGGAGCCCCCTACGTGGAGATGCCTCCCAACAAACCGCTGGAGGCCAGTTCACCCTTCGGGGGAGGCGGCTAATCCGCAACATATTAGGAGGACCATCGCATGCCCCTCCCCCGGAGCAGGAAGCCTCCTCAACCCCGAGGAGGGAGAAGACTGGAGCACGCCGACCGTTTCCGAAAGTCAAGGCCCCCGAGGAGCGTCGGGATAGTATGCAAGTGCGCCCCCCTAGCCTCTCGGGCCAACGATAACCAGAACTGTCCCTCCGGATGCGAGACTTTGAGAGCCGTTTCGCAGAGCAAGAGCGTGCCCTGCGCGCCTTGTAGAAGACCTCTCCTGCGGAGGATGAGGAGCGATCCCCGTTCTCTGATTACATCTTGAAGGCAGAGATATCCCCTAGGATCTCACTCTCGACCTTCAAGTCGTATGACGACCAGGGAGACCCGGCCGACCATTACGACATCTTCGATGCCCTAATGACCCTACATGGGGCGTCTGACGTAATCAAGTGCCGAGCATTCATGACCACTCTGGTTCAGGGCACTCAAGCATGGTTCAGAGCCCTCTCCCCCGGCAGCATCCACAACTTCAAGCAATTCAACCGAGTGTTCAAGGAAAGCTTCACCGGCAGCGATCCACCTTGGTCACTGGCGGGATTATTGGCACTCAAGCAGGAACAGGGGGAGAAGTTGCGGGCTTATATCAACCAATTTAAATCGGAAGCCCTGCGCATCCCCCGCCTAGATGTCGCTCGGCCATCACCGCATTGACCGGGGGTACCCACGACGAGAACCTGCGGCGCGAGCTAGTGCTTCATCCTCCCACCTCCCTTGCCGAGCTAGTGACCCTAACCCTGGCCCTGCGCCATGCAGAGTGTGAGGAAGTCCTCAGCGCCTATCGAGGCACGACATGCTCGGGTCGGGAGGGGGACAAGAAGCGACCGTCCGAGCAAAGGATGGGTCAAGGAAAGAGGCGGAACTAGGACAGAGACCATAAAGAGCCATCCCGGAAGTACGAGCAGTATACCCCCCTTACCACCCCCGTCTACGAGATTTATGAAGACATCAAAGGCTCGGGCCTCCGCAACCAACCCGAGCCTATGAAGGCCAAGCACCGCAATCGCCGCAAGCATTGTCTGTTCCACAGTGATCACGGGCATCACACCAACGATTGCCATCAACTTCAAGATGAAATTGAGCGCCTCATCTGCCAGGGACACCTATCCAGATATGTGTCCGGGCAGAAGGAAGATCGAGGCGCCTCCGAAGACATCGACAATGCCCCATGCGGAGTCCACATCAATGTCATCGTGGGTGGCGCAGCATCAGGTGGAGATAGCAGCCGAGGAAGAAAGCGTCATGCCGAGTGGGAGAGCCGGGCCTCTGCTGAGCCCTCTAAGGCCCCGCAAGTGAGCGAACCACAGGCCCTGGTATTCTCCGACCAGGACCTGGAAGGGTTAACCACCCCGCACGATGACTCTCTCGTTATATCGGCTACAATAAACCATTGTAACGTAGACAGGATCTTAGTTGACAATGGTAGTGCCCCTGATGTATTATCCTATGAATGTTTCCTCAATATGGGAGAGAATCCATCTAAACTCCGCCCGATCCGAACCCCCCTCTATGGGTTCAACGGCCATGCAACTTATCCTGAGGGAGCCCTGAGCCTGCCAGTTACTATTGGCACCCCGCCCAAAACCGTTACGGTTATAGAAGACTTCATCGTGATTAAAGGGATGACGGCATATAACGCCATCTTCGGACGAGGTATCCTCAGCCGAATGAGAGCGGTGCCCTCTACCTTTCACCAAAAAATGAAGTTCCCAACGAAGAATGGCGTGGGGGAAGTCCGAGGTAACCAAGTATTGGCTAGACGGTGCTATATAATCTCGGCCAAAGCCACTAGGCCGGAAGGGAAAAATAAAGGAGTAAAGGGAGCCAAAGAGGGACCCGCAACATCTGAGCCTGGTGGCGAGTTGCTAACGGTCTTCCTTAACGGTGACCTGACTCTAGGAGTAAAGATCGGAGCCGGTCTACCACTTGAGGAACAGGGAAAATATAAGGATTTCCTTGCCCAGTACATCCAAGTCTTTGCATGGTCTGATGAGCACCTTCCCGGGATCCCGGGAGACGTGGTGATGCACAAGCTCAACCTCGACCCAACGGTGAAGCCAGTCCAGCAACGCAGGAGAAAGCATGCCCCGGAGAAGCAAGCGGTCATCAAAGAGCAAGTCATCAAGGGGTAGAAGACTGGCTTTTTTCATCCGGTCCTGTACCCTACGTGGCTCGCCAACGTCATCCGGGTACCAAAGGCTTCTGGGAAATGACAAATGTGCATGGACTTCACCGACCTCAACCAGGATACCCCGAAGGAATGCTACCCGCTGCCAAGCATCGATCAACTGGTCGACTCAACCTCTGGCAACGAGCTGCTCAGCTTCCTGGATGCCTACCCCGGCTACCATCAGATCAGGATGGACCCAGAAGACATCGAGAAGACCGCCTTCATCACCGAATTCGGTGTACATTGCTACACTTGGATGCCGTTCGGGCTAAAGAACGTCAGAGCGACATATCAGAGACTGATCAACCACATTTTCGAAGGACAGCTCGGCCGGAACATCGAGGCCTACATTGATGACATGCTTGTCAAAACGCCAAAGGCCGAAGATCACCTCGCCGACTTAGCCGAGACCTTCGACACCCTCCTGAAGTGCAACATGAAGCTCAACCCTGCTAAATGTGCCTTCGGAGTCAGATCCGGGAAGTTCCTAGGCTTCCTGGTAACTCAGCGTGGGATTGAGGCCAACCCTGACAAGGTTCAGGCCATCTTGGACATGCGGCCGCCCACCTGTATCAAGGACGTCCAACACCTTACGGGGCGCATTGCTGCGCTCAACCGTTTCCTATCCCGGGCGGCCGAACGATGCTTGCCCTTCTTCAAATTATTGAGGGGACCTAAAATGGCATATGCTACGTTCGCCTGAGATGAGGAATGGGCATTCGTCGAACTCAAGGGATTCTTGGCCTCGCCCCCGGTGCTGTCCAAGCCAGTCCAGGGCGAAGCTCTACACCTTTAACTCTCGGTGACCCCCTCTATAGTGAGCTCGGTCCTAGTCAGGAATGACGTAGGGATCGAGAGACCGGTTTACTATACCAGCAAGGTGCTTAATGAGGCTGAAAGAAGGTACCCTGCAACTGAGAAACTCATGCTAGGGTTGGTTACCTCTACCAAGCGCCTCCAACCCTACTTTCAAGGGCACTCCATCGTCGTATTGACCGGCGAACCCCTGAAGAAGATTCCCTTTCACCCTGAAGCCTCGAGATGCCTCGTTAGATGGGCCATCATGCTCGGGGCCTACGATTGTAGACACGCTAAAATTGACATCATTTTGAGTATATTTCATATCGCTCTACGATGCCCCATTTGGCCCTCAAATCAGCTTATTTGAGTGTTTTTTTTTCCACTTTTCTTGAATTTCTCCTATTTTTTCCTCATTTCCTCATTTTTCCTATTTTTTTGGATTTTCTAGGCATTTATCTCTATTTTTTGAAACACGCCCTGGTCTAGGGCGTGTCCTTCCCATTTTATCTGTTTTTCCCCATTTTATCTATTTTATGAATTTTCTGAATTTACGACCTGGGTAAGGGCGTGTTTTTTTATAAAACATGACTTAACCAAGGGCGTTTCTTAAAGAAAGGACGACCTCACCTGAGGGCGTTAATTCTTCTGGGTTTAACCGACTTCCCCATTTGAGCTCTTGAAATTAACGCCCTTCTCAGGGGCGTGTTTTTAAACGTGGCTTTGATTAAGGCGTGTTTTACATTTTTCAAATATGGGGAGTTTTTATTTCCAAAATTTGGCTTTGAGGAACGCCCTTGTGCAGAGCGTGTTTTTGAGAAACGACCTCCTGATAGGTCGTCAATTCATCAATTGACGCCCTTACCTAAGGCGTGTTTCAGCTTTTGGCTTCGCAGCCCTTTCCCCAGATGGTCCTTGCTTCGTTAGACTCCTCCCCTATTTGGGCTCTTGCCCGTTCCAATCCTTTCCCCCTTTGGACTCTTGCCCATGTTTATCCTTTCTTCAATCTATTTAATAGAGCCATCGGCTCTGTTGTCAGGTTGGATTCCTCTTCTTCGGACGCCCACCTCTCTCTCCGACGTTCTTCTCTTTTCCTTTTCTGTTTTCTTCTTTTTCTTCTTCTTCTTCTTTCTTTCCTCACGCAGGTGCTGCTGTTGCCATTGGCTAAGGAGGGGCTCCTGCATACGTTCAAGTCTTCATCATCTTCTGGGAACTTCTCCCCATCGAGCATTCAAGCCCAAAAGCAACAGGCTTCCTCTTTTCATTTTTATTTCCTTTTCACTATCATCATTCATATCTGCATGTTCATAGTGTTCGTATACACATCTTTAACTTAACCACGTTGAGAAATCTCCCCATTTAGTGCGACTCTTGCACTCTTTCCCCCTATTTTTATTCATATTTTCATGCATTCATTATATCTCCCCACATCCTCTTTTGCATAGGGGTTTAAGGGCAATCCCCTTTAGGTGTGTTCTTCACCATGATTTCATGCTCATCTTTATTTAGGATTTGATGCTACACTCACCATATTCTAATCCATATTTTTTTATTGGTGTTTGTCTTTTTTGCAAGGGTAATTAAAGGAAGAACTCTCTTCATCGGCCGGCCGATTTGAAGAGAAAGGAAGCACTCACATCCCCGCACTTTTGAGGTATTTTTCGTGATCATCCTCCCTATTTGTTATTGATTATCTTTTGAGGTGTTCGCGTCTCTGGCGATCACAAATTCCCCTTAGCACCTCGTGCTTATTTGTGCTATTTCATGCTTATTTATTCATATTCTTAATTTTTCCTTAAAAGTGGATTTTAAAAGAGATCTACAAATTGGCGATCACGGTGGGACCCTTTGTGTTCTTCTTTCATTACCCCTTTCCCCTTAGGCACCCGCGCGTGCCGTCTCCCCTATTGCACCCTCGGTGCGTCTCCCTTTTGTGCCCCTCGGGCACCCTCCTTTGGTTTTACACTTTCCCCTAAGTGATTGGTCAGTTTGTTGATTTTTCTTTAAAAATTTCCACTTATCTAAAATTCTTGATGAGCATGCTTATTTTATTGATTGCCATGATGCTGTGATTGAGTGTTAATATTGCTGGCCGTGAAGGTTTCTTGGAGAAAGTGAATTCACGCCTCTGGAAGAGGCGTTTTTATTGATTTAACGCCCTAACCAAGGGCGTCTTCTGAATATTTTACGCCCTCTGACAGGGCGTTTTCCAGCGTACTTCCGGGTTTTCCTGCTTTATATTGCTGCCTGTGAATTCACGCCCTTCTCCAGGGCGTCTTTTACTTGATTAGCGCCCCACATCAGGGCGTTTCTCTTGATTTGACGCCCGTTAAACAGGGCGTCCGTTTATTGATAGCGCCTCACCCTAAGGCGCGTTTTACCCTGCCCCTGGGCCCCTCACGTTTATTCATGACAGTCACATCGTCGTGTCTTTGTTTAGTAGCGCCCCCAGCCAGGGCGTGTTTTTACTGTGGGTTTATCATGATTCATGCCTATATTGATTGATCATATTGTGCTGTTTGGCTTATTTACCCTGTTGCATTCATTCTTTGCATTTGGTTTGGGAGGCCCCCCTCCTCTTCATTAGGATCCACACACCCTCTTGGAATCGGGACGACCCTCCATTGAGCATTCCGTCTCTTTGGACTGGAAATCCCTTTTCCAAGCCTCCGTAAGTCCCCGCACCCGTGGATTCCCTCACGGACGCCGGGCAGGTTGTACCCTTTTGAAGTCCCGAGTTAGTCGGCCTATACGTGGTGAGAGAGGGTTCCTAGTTGGCATTGGAGTTCAAATCTCATTTGAAACTAGGCTCCCCCCCTTGTGTGAATCATTCAAAACTTTGCTAAAAATCATTAATTCACCAAGGTTTAAACAAATAAAAATCAAGGTAACCATTCCAACTTGTGTGTTTCTTTGCAAATTGTTTGCACATTACTTGGATTGCATAATGGCTTACTTTGATAGACAAAACAACATGTTCAATTCAAATAATGCTCATGAGGATGATCGTCCATGCACATCTTATGATCCTCAATTTCAACATGTTCATCAAAATTCTCACCATTCTTTCAAAGGGCCACGTCCTCATTCTTATGGTCATGCCCGACCCATAGGCAATGTCCATTCTCATGGTCCTCCTACTCAATTTCGGGCCACTATTCCCTCGGGACCGTCTCCTCCCAATGACGAGAAGGTCTCCCGAATCATCCATGCATTAGATCATCTCACTCCTCAACAGATCCAAGCCCTTAAGGCTGCCGTTGAGGGTGCATCTCATTCATCACCCCCTCCTTCCAATTCTATTCGGGTGGCCCATCACCCATCTCCTTCTAATTCTATTCGGGTGGCCCATCACCCATCTCCCTCCAATTCTACACGGGTGGCCCATCACCCCCCTCTTCCTTCCAATCCTGATCGGGTAGCCCATTACCCATCTCCTCCTGTTCATTCTACTCGGGTGGCCCATCACCCGCCTCCTTCTATTCCTCCTCCATCACGGCCCCGAGGCCCTTATATTCCTTGTAATCTGGCCCATCCGGGTTCTTTTACGGGTCATCCCGTCAACTCCCCCCCACGGCCTTTTTATGCGGCCCCTCGTCCTTCAATGCCCTGCCAGCCCTCGGTTGTTCAAGTCACACCCCTCCAACAATCTCTGCTTGATAAGATTACTTTGATGGAGGAACAAATAAAGAGGGTCACAGCTCCTCCTACTCCAGTCAATCCTCTCCATGCCGCTTTGGACGAGATTACAAAGATGGAGAATGAATGGAAAGACAGGATGGACGATTATGACTTCGGCATTCCAAGCGAGGAAGAGCCGGCAATTGAAGAATCTGAGGCAGTATACGATGATGATGAAGCTCCGCAGGCACCCCTTCCGAGTTTCCTTAACTTTCCGCTTTCCCCATTTTCATTCGATGAACCTCCTGCTCAGGATGAAACCATCCCCGATCCAATCCCTATTTATGAGACTAATTGGTGTTACGATGATGGGTCGATACTTCAATCACCCACACCGGCACATTGTAAGTCTCCTCCTATCCTTGACACCGCATACATTACACCTCCTCCTATTACACCATTAACCCACGCAACACTGGCCTCCCCCAAGCCTTCCACCATTAAACCTCCACTCGTTAAGCCATCTACCTCCACACCATTAGCCTCCGTCGAACCCATCATTAAACCTTCCCCAATCAGCCTCCCATTAGCCTCCACCTCGGCCTCCACTTCCCCAATTTCACCACCATTACCCTCCATTATGCCTTTAACCCCAAAACCCATTTTGCCTATACCTCCACCACATAGCCTTTCGCCTTTACCCATGGCTAATCCTGAGCAGGATCCACCCCTTTTTGCACTCGAGCCAACCCCGACTGCTTCCGAGCAAAGGGAGAAGCTCGACGTGTTTGAACCTCCGCCTCCACTCACTCGTTTGCCAATACCTCCCGTTATACCTCCATCATCCACGGAGCCTTCCGCCTCCGCCTCACCTCCCTTTACTACTCGGAAGGGGAGCGCTGCTACAAGTACTCGTGCCGAAGACGATCAAAAGCCGGGCAAGAAGACTTCGGTCACGACTGTGCCATTCAAGATTCAAGAATTCATTTTTCGGATGCAAATCCGGGTTATTGTGCCGAGCACGATTGAAGAGGCCAAGTCGCCGCCATTGCTCAGAGAATGCCAAGCGTTGACGCCATTTGAGGGCCGGGCAGGGCACCCCTTGTTCAAACTTTCCAATCCAGAATTCATTATTCCATACAAGGGGCGATTGCCCTATTTGCTTAACACTCCATATACACCACATTCAATGGACAACTCAATGCTTCCCGTTCCAACTCTACAACTCCCCCACATTATTGATCTTTACTTTCCAAGGGAGTTGTCTTTTACTATTGAAGTTTTTTTTATTGGGCCAATTGGTCGTACATGTTCACTACCGTGGAGGGGCAGTTATCTTGGCGCTAAGGGGCCATCTCCTATTTGTTCCATCTTCTATTCATCTATTTTCATCACCTTTTCTTCATGGGCCACTCCAAGGGAAAAGAGGAGGATCTCCCCCTCTCACCCTTCATATTCTTCATCTTCTTTAAATTTCATGCATTTTTCATTCATTCATTCATTCCATTCATTGCATCCATTACATCCATCATTTTGCATGCATTTGCACCTCCTACTTCCCGGGTTTCCAAACCCGTATCTTCCCCGCCTTCCGACACCTCCGGATATTCCGCACTTCCCATCTTATTCATCTTCATCTTTTTATCCACTATCCCTGGGGCATCGAGTCCCTTTTCCTGCTATCTCCCTGGAACCTCCAGGAATTTTATCCCTCCTCTTTGGGCATCTCGCCCTTCCGGATTCTATTCCTCCGGAACCTCCGGACTTTCCCCTCGGGCATCGCGCCCCTTTCCACCTTCTCCTTCCTGGTTTCACTCCTCCGGAACCTCCGGATTCTTCCCTTGTCCTTTCAGGGCATCGCGCCCCTTTCTATCCTCTTCCTCCGGAACCTCCGGATTCTCCATCTTATTCTCTCTATCATCTCCCAGGGCATCGCAACCCTCCGGATTTCATTCCTCCGGAACCTCCGGACCTTCCATATTTCTTTCAATTTATCTTTTTGCTCCTCCGGGACTTCATGTCTTTTATTCTCTTCTTCCTTTTCCGTCACCTTTTTTATCATCTTTTTCCCTATTTCTCCCCAGGGCATCGCATCCCTTCTTTCAATATCCCTTCGGAGCCCCCGGATTCCTCATATCATGATTCTCCTATGCCTCTGGACCCTCAGGATCCGTCTCTTTCTATCTACCAATTTCTTCTTCTAATTCCTCCTGATTCTGGGTCCGACCCAACTTCTTTCACATCCACTGCCTTGGGCATCTGCCCATTCTCCCATTGCTTCAGAGGCTTTAGTCCTCACTCCACCTCCTAATTTTCCGCTTCTTCTGTAAGCTGTTTCATGTGATCAGGGTCTCCACACCTTAGTGAGGGAGTTCTAGCCCTCGCCTCTTTTCCCTTTTCTCCTTATTCGTCTGAGTCTGGTTTGAGCACCACTCATTCTTGTTAAGCCACTTTCAATCCTTTGCTTCCAATCCTTTATCTGCCTAAGAGGACTATCCCACGATGATCAACCTCTCGCGGCAGTTGCTTCAACAAAGGTTGCAAGGTAACATATTGGCGTAAGTACGCATTTTCATGCTATCATTTTCTCATTGCTTCACGATGATCTTCAAAATCAAGTGCTTCTTAACAAGATTACGAGTGTTGTTTTAGATCTTTATCTTAGGCTTTTGTTAATTGAAATCATCTCAAAAGAGTCTTTAGGCTTGCTTCTGCAGCACCTTTAGTAATAAGAAACCCGCGCTGGGAATTCAATATTCTCTCCCCGCTTGTTAAGAGTAACCCTTAGTTGGGCACCTCACACACTTCACGGCATCCTTAGCCGGCTCCTTTGGTTGAACACCGTTGCTACCCTGGCCATGCCATGAATTTCTGAAAGTCTTTTTCTCTTCTTTACTCGGCCGAATGCAGGTGCAAGAGGTTGACGGATGAGATGACCAACCTTGGTAATCCCCAATACGAGAGGAGTCTCAAATAGGGGCAGTCTTGACCCAAATTAAATAAGTTTTCATGATATACATTTCGCCAAAAGGGCAATTATGAAAATCAAGTCAAATTTTGATAAAAGCAAATCATGAATTATGGCATGTCAAGAGGGCAAAGTCCCCGCAGGGAAAACCCTGGTCGTATGCATGTCAAGGGTCTAAAAATCAAAGGCACAAAGTCCCGGCACAACAGACTACCTCTTTGAGGGTTAACACCTTGGAAGGAATTCAAGTCCCGATATCTCCCATCCTGCACAAAGTTTATCCTCAATTATTCTTCTCTTCTCCCTCCAAGACCGAACGTTTCTCAGGTATGGCCTTGGTAGGGGCACCGTTGATCAAAGACGGTCGGTTATAGGATGCCACTTTCAATGCACGTCCAGCTTTGGGCAGTTTTAGCGAAAAGGGAAGGAACAAGGACCCCTAGCCAGTGGTTCAAAACAACCCTTTGATGCTGTATTAACTATGTCTAAACCAAAATCCAAATTTTTTTTTGAATATTGCAAATTCAAACAAAAATTTGAATATTTCCAAAATCTCCACAAAAATTTGAATATTTCCAAAAAAAATCTCCATAAAAATTCAAATATTTTCAAAATTCACGAAAAATTTGCATATTCCAAAACTCATAAAAATTTGCATATTTTCAAAAAATCCAAAAAAAATTGCATTGTATTGTCTGATGGTGTTTTGCAGGAACAACTTTTGCAAGGACCAGGAGCACGGGATGAGTCCTCTCTCCACTTATTGCTATCAATCTTTTGATTCTCCCGATATTCTCATGACATGCCACCTTGGGCATTTTGATTTCCTCATATCTCCTGATTATTATTCATCTCCAGATCTTTTAATCAACTCCTGCTGATCACTTGATCACTTTGCCAATGGGCATTATCATTCCCTGATTACTCCGCCGATGGGCATTGTCAGATCCTGATTATTTAACTCCAAAACCTTGTTTAGCCAAGTTGTCATCCTCATGACAAACAACAAACAAAGATGCTTTGCAATACAATGATTTTATTCATGATATGCCATATACATGCTATTCATGCTATGCATGCTATGCTTAAATGCCTCATTCATTGTTTGTTATCTTTTATATCTTGGCTAATGAAATTTTGAGCGCAGGAAGAAGCTCTTGGTCCCACCGACTGGGCATCATCATCCAAGCCCCACGGTGCTTGCAGCTCATTTCTCAGTTCCCATGCTTATTGCTCCACCATCTCCTATATGCATTTTTACTATATGTTACATATGCTACTAGATTATATCAAGGACCTTGTGGCTTTGGTAAATCTGGGATTTGAGTTCCCCTTCATCAAAAACAATGATGATTCCAGAGGAGTCTTAGTCACACGGATAGGCCGTTGAGCCGTCCAAGATTGGGGACGATGGTTCCCTTTTGCAAATTGGTGCATGGATAAACGGGCTTCGGTTTAGTATCAGCTCGCGAAATCGGTTTCTTGACCCAGTCTTGGCAGTTTAACAATATTATCCTTGATTATTCTATATTTTCGTTTGATTTAATTTTTCCCTTTAAACCCAGCATGCATTCATGTAGGACTTTGAAGCAATTGTTGAAAAATCATTTTGATAAGCTGATGTTGAGGGTTGAAGTTGATCTTAATCTTTCTCGATATGAGATTTTCCTTGCCGAATTGGATCCTCAGTTCGTTTTGTCGCTGTTTTGGGTGATTTTCTCGAAAGCTCCTTGTTTGGATTTTTATCATCTTATTTTTAATCTCCTTTCCTTTGATCCACCTTGGCTGCAGCACGTCCACTGGCTGGTAACCGCTCCCCAATGGTGAAACCTACAGGTTTGTGACCTGGGGTACTTCCACCGCGTTGGAAGTTGATCATTTATTTTATCTCCTTCGTGCACCGCGTGCGCATCTCCCCTTTATCCAAACATTGTTGATTTCCTTGAATTTCCCGAGATTTGCTTCATCTCGTGCTTTTGATTTGATTCTCATCAAGTGATGTTGATTGCGTGTCTCATCACACCTTGGCATCTACTTTTCAGTTTGCTACGCTCCCTTGCAAAGCAGACGCCAAGGCGGGGCAGCTGTAGACACGCTAAAATTGACATCATTTTGAGTATATTTCATATCGCTCTGCGATGCCCCATTTGGCCCTCAAATCAGCTTATTTGAGTGTTTTTTCCACTTTTCTTGAATTTCTTCTATTTTTTCCTCATTTCCTCCTTTTTCCTATTTTTCTGAATTTTCTAGGCATTTATCTCTATTTTTTGAAACACGCCCTGGTCTAGGGCGTGTCCTTCCCATTTTATCTGTTTTTCCCCATTTTATCTATTTTATGAATTTTCTGAATTTACGACCTGGGTAAGGGCGTGTTTTTTATAAAACATGACTTAACCAAGGGCGTTTCTTAAAGAAAGGACGACCTCACCTGAGGGCGTTAATTCTTCTGGGTTTGACCGACTTCCCCATTTGAGCTCTTGAAATTAACGCCCTTCTCAGGGGCGTGTTTTTAAACGTGGCTTTGATTAAGGCGTGTTTTACATTTTTCAAATATGGGGAGTTTTTATTTCCAAAATTTGGCTTTGAGGAACGCCCTTGTGCAGAGCGTGTTTTTGAGAAACGACCTCTGGATAGGTCGTCAATTCATCAATTGACGCCCTTACCTAAGGCGTGTTTCAGCTTCTGGCTTCGCAGCCCTTTCCCCAGATGGTCCTTGCTTCGTTAGACTCCTCCCCTATTTGGGCTCTTGCCCGTTCCAATCCTTTCCCCCTTTGGACTCTTGCCCATGTTTATCCTTTCTTCAATCTATTTAATAGAGCCATCGGCTCTGTTGTCAGGTTGGATTCCTCTTCTTCGGACGCCCACCTCTCTCTCCGACGTTCTTCTCTTTTCCTTTTCTGTTTTCTTCTTTTTCTTCTTCTTCTTCTTTCTTTCCTCACGCAGGTGCTGCTGTTGCCATTGGCTAAGGAGGGGCTCCTGCATACGTTCAAGTCTTCATCATCTTCTGGGAACTTCTCCCCATCGAGCATTCAAGCCCAAAAGCAACAGGCTTCCTCTTTTCATTTTTATTTCCTTTTCACTATCATCATTCATATCTGCATGTTCATAGTGTTCGTATACACATCTTTAACTTAACCACGTTGAGAAATCTCTCCATTTAGTGCGACTCTTGCACTCTTTCCCCCTATTTTTATTCATATTTTCATGCATTCATTATATCTCCCCACATCCTCTTTTGCATAGGGGTTTAAGGGCAATCCCCTTTAGGTGTGTTCTTCACCATGATTTCATGCTCATCTTTATTTAGGATTTGATGCTACACTCACCATATTCTAATCCATATTTTTTTATTGGTGTTTGTCTTTTTTGCAAGGGTAATTAAAGGAAGAACTCTCTTCATCGGCCGGCCGATTTGAAGAGAAAGGAAGCACTCACATCCCCGCACTTTTGAGGTATTTTTCGCGATCATCCTCCCTATTTGTTATTGATTATCTTTTGAGGCGTTCGCGTCTCTGGCGATCACAAATTCCCCTTAGCACATCGTGCTTATTTGTGCTATTTCATGCTTATTTATTCATATTCTTAATTTTTCCTTAAGTGGATTTTAAAAGAGATCTACAACGATATCTCGTATCGCCCCTGCTCGACCATCAAAGGATAGGCCCTCGTAGACTTCATTACTGAAAGCACAGTCCCGATTGAAGAAGTACCTCCACCAGCGCCCGGGCCCACTTGGGATCTGTTCATCGACGGGTCCTCCAACTCGATCGGATGCGGCACCGGTGTCCTCCTCAAGTCCCCCGAAGGAGCGGAGCTGCGGTATGCCTTGAAATTCAACTTCCAGGCATCCAACAACGCCTCCGAGTATGAAGCCCTTACCTCAGGGGCCAGAATGGCTCGACGACTAGGGGTCGAGCGAGGAAAGATCTACACTGACTCCCAATTGGTCGCTAGCCAGGTCAATGGTGATTACGAAGCTCGGGAAGGACAAATAGTCAAGTACCTCCAGGCAGTCAAGAGGATGGCCCAACTCTTCGAGAGCTTTGAGGTAGTCCGGATAGCTTGAGAGGAAAACTCCTGAGCGGACGCCCTCTCTCGACTGACCTCCTCACTCGACCCCGCAGGTACACGATCAACCTTTCTCCAAGAGCTTGAGCGACTGAGCATCGAGTCCGAGCTTATGACTGTTGACCCGACACCCCCGAGCGACCGGCGGACTCCCTACATATCCTGGCTCCGGGATTCTCAAGAGCCCACCGACCCTCGGGAGGCTCGGAAGCTCAAGTACCAAGCTCGGCATTTTGTCATGCTAGATGAGGCCTTGTACTACAGATCTTTCTTCGGCCCCCTCCTCAAATGCATCAGCACTAATGAAGCCAGCCAAGCTATTCAAGAAGTACATGAAGGCATCTGCGGCGTGCACCAGGGAGGAAGATCACTCGCTAGGATCTTGCTTCGACAGGGTTACTAGTGGCCCACTCTCTAGCATGACTGCACGACCTACGTACAGAAGTGCGACCGATATCAGCGCTTCGACCACCTGATCCATCAGCCCGCTGCGGAGCTCATCACCCTTGCCGAGCCATACCCTTTCTCTCAGTGGGAGATCGACATCTTGGGGCCCTTCCCCACGGCTCAAGCTCAGAAGAAGTTCATCATCGTCGCCATCGACTATTTCACCAAGTGGATCAAGGCCGAAGCCACCACCAGGATCACCGAATCAGTCGTATGAGGTTTTGTTTGGAAGTCGATCATCTATCGCTACGGTGTCCCCCGAGTGATCATGAGCGATAATGGTTGGCAGTTTGATTCTCATTACTTCAGAGACAGATGTGTTGACCTTAACATTCACAATCATTTCACTTCGGTAGCCCACCCTCAGGCTAACGGACTGGTCGAGAATGCCAATAAGACTATCTTAAAAGGCATCAAAACCAGGCTCGGCAAGGCCAAGGGAAGCTGGCTCAAGGAATTACCGAGCGTACTATGGTCGCACCGAACTACTCCGAGAACGGCCACCGGTGAAACACCTTTTCAGCTGGTATATGGCACGAAAGCCGTAATTCCGTTGGAGGTCGGCAATCCCTCTCTTCGAGTCATCCACTTCAAACCTGAGGTAAACGAGCAGAAACTACGAGAGAACCTTGACTTAGCGGACAAGATCCGAGAGATTGCAAGTATCCGAGCAACAGAATACCAACGGCGCATCACTCGATACTACAACTCCAGAGTCCAAGACAGACACTTCCAGCTGGGAGACTTCATCCTAAGAAAGGCCGAAGCATCTCGACCACTAGAGGCGGCGGGGAAGTTGGCCCCTACCTAGGAAGGCCCCTACCGAGTGGTTGAGACGCTCGGGAAAGGAGCATGCCGACTGTCCACCATGGAAGGAACACTCATCCCTCGGACATGGAACGCGACAAATCTTCGCAAGTTCTACTTTTGATCATTTGGCAAGCATACACATGTAAGCAAAGTAGAATAAACGCCATTCTCCCCTTCTTATTAAACTTTAATGTACAACAAGTAGGCCGCAGCCAATACAGTATACATGTACAAAAATTACACCCTATGGCACTATAACGCGAGTAGAACGCTCGGCCAACCCGGTATGCGCTCCTACGTCCAGCCACTGACTCTGCCTCGTACGGAAACTGGCTCGGACAAAGGATCGTCGGCCCCATTGGTTTGCGAAAAGCTCGGAGGAAAGAGGAAAAGAGGGGAAACAACAAAAAGATAAGAGGTCGACCCGAGCAAATTGGAGAGGAAGCTTGAGAGAGCTCCCCTTCTTAGCAATGGGGTCGACAGTGGAAAGAGGGGCCGGGTGGACAGTGAAAGAATGAAGCTTGACGAGCTTCATTCCCCCTCCCCTCGGGATAACGTCGGTAGGTCAGGGACAGGAAGGCGACATGCTCTGGCATGAACCCTCTCCTAGAGTGACCCCCGACTGACGAACCCTCTTCCAGGCTGAAACAGCAGGAGCTTCCCTTCTACCGCCATCTGCATCATCATCTTCTGAAGCGCCTTCCATGCCCCGCCAAGATTGACAGCACAACGCCTCGCGGAAGGGAAAGAAGGAGAAACCGCCAGGGATGGCCTTAAGCGATGAAAGGAAAAGAAGACGCCCCTCGGACCTTTTATAGGCCGAAGGGGGAGCTGATCGCCTTAAATGACTATCCCCTTACAAAACATGCTAAAAAGGCTTTCCCTGAGATGGTTACCTCGTTTCCCAAACATCCCGCCAACGGGACGCGCGAAGCGGCAAGTCATTAAGGGTGGTATGAAAAAATAGAAAGGTGCCAGCGCCATGTCAGTTATTTGACAGATCGGCACGCGCAATATCTGTAGAGAAAATCGGTGCCTTCTCCAACGACTACGGATCCGATAGTCAAATCACACCAAAAGCGGTAAGAAACAGTCAATTCAGCATTCAATACTGCCGCTATTATATTTTCCAAAAAAAGCCTTACCTGGCTACATAAGGGAAAGAAAAAAGAAAGAGAGAGCTATTACATCAGGCCTCAGGCCCATCTTTAGGCACGACAGGCAAGGCTTCTTCAGCACCAGACGATCTGCCCCCAGTATTCTCGGCGACGGCCGACCCAGGCACTGACCCCACCTGTGTGGGAACTATCTCGGTCGTGCGCCCTCCCAAGGCTACTGGAGTTGGCGATCGCTTGGACGAGGTCGAGGACTCCTGACCCTCCTCTTCGCTCGATGTATAATGGGAAGAGTCGGTCGAACCCCAGTCCGAGTCATAGCGCTGCCCGGAAGGAAAAATGAGCGTAGATGCTTGGGCCTCTGCCTCTATGATGGCCGGATCAAAGCCTTGGGAGAAGCCCTTCCGAAGGCCCCGACGATAGCCCGACTCATTGTAAGGGAAGGCAGCCTGAAGAAGAGTAGCGTGGTAAGCCACCGATCGTCTATGTTGCTCGAGAGCTTCTACCCTCGCCAGCTCCACCTTCCTCTCAAGCTCGGCTATCCTCTGTTCTGATTTGGACAGCTTCCTCTCGACCTCGGCCCATGCACCCTCGACCCCACGGACTCGATCCTCGAGCCCCTCTCGCTCGACTTTCTGTTGCTCGCTGCGCTCGACCTGGATTTTGCGCTCCGCCTCTAGAAGCTCATTCTTCCGATCGACCATGTGACGGGCCTGGGCCAGCTGCTCCGCCAACGACCGAGCCACCGCTTGGCTCGACTGCGCTAACGCCCGGAGTGGGGCCATCTCCCATCGAAGGTCCCCAAGATCGAGGTTCAGATGCTCGACCTTCTGATCGAGTGCACCGCGGGCCCACGAAAGAGTCTCCCGCTCCGACTCCGCCCGAGCGTACGCATCCACTGCTTCAGCTCCCAGCTGGGCCAAGATCATGCCACCTACCATGAGTTGCTCGAAAAGCGTGGAAGGGGGGGCCTTTCCGGAGTTTTTCTCGCAAGGCTCCTGAAGCTATAGAATGGCACGTCCGGTACAGAGAGGCCCGAACGCTGAAAGCACTGGACGAGGGAGGAGAAACCCTCTCCGGAGCGACCGGGATTAGGGCACCTCCCCCGAGCAACCCTACCTCGGGGGCCCCACCGGTTAGCTCGAAATGAGCGGCCCTGCCCCGTACCTCCCCAGCCTCGGTCGACTGGGATTGAGTCGCTTCCTCCTGCGACCCCCCAGCCTCAACTGGCTCGGACTGGGCCCCCTCATCTGGTGGCCCCTCTGCTTCGCTCGGCGCCTCAACATCGGCCGTGACCCCTTCATCACCGGCCCCCTCTTGCTCGGAAGAGGGGAGAGCCGGCAGAGAAGCCTCTTCGACCATGCGGGCGACCTCCGCCTTCCTCGCCCGCTTCTTCTCGATAGACAGAGCCTGCAATGAAGCCCCCAGCAGCTTTGCCACGGGATCCTTACGCTTGACCCCTCGGTGTTCGGAAGCGTCACCCCGGGCGACCCACTTGCCCTTATCTCGGGCACAGGAAGAACCCTCCGAAGCTTGGAGATCACTCGGAGCCAGTGTATCATCCACGTCGATGATCTCCAACTCGGCTGGTAGCGCCTCATCCTCAACCGCTCGCCTCTGGTCTGAACGAAGAAGAGCAAATTGAAAGAAGGATGGCATTTACCCTACAAAAAAGAGGACAAGTCCCTGAGATCCTCACCTATCGGCAGCAGTGCTCGTGAAAGATACTCCTCGATGTTGGACGAGGTCACCAACTCAGCAGTCGACTGGTGATTCTGCAGAAGGACAGCAACATCCCTCTCCACATCCAGGGGGACCTCCTTTTGCTTCGGAGGAATGTTCGGGTGAAAATTGGGCGCCGTCGGGAAATTCCAGATCACACCGACTGCCGATGCGCTCACCCAGAAATATTGGGTCTTCCACCCCTTGTGAGAGGAGTCCTTCACAGAAAGGGACACACAACTCCTCCCCCGCTTCGCCTGAATGAAGAAGAAGCCCTTCCCCGCAAAAGGATTCTCCTTCAACTCAAAGAAATAATGAAAGAGGTCCAGCGAGGCGAGTACCCCACACTGGCCACAAAGGAAAATGAAGGAGAAAATGAAGGTATAAGAGTTGGAGACCAGCTGGACAGGAGCCAGCCGGTAGAACCGAAGCAACTCGGCAACAAAGGGATGGAGGGGCAGATGAAAGCCGCACTTCCAGGCCAAGAGGAAGGAACAAAAAAAGCCGGAACGAGTGGCCAGGCTAGACTCATGAGGCTCAGGAGCTAGGAACTGGAACTGCCAAGGCAGCCCATACTGGTTCTCCAGTCGCTTCACATCAACCTCCCCCAGCTCGCTGCGGAGAGGCTCCGATGATACCAAGAAAGCCCTTGGGGCCTGATCTCTCTGCCGCCCCTCGGCCTCATGACGATGGTCCGCCATGGAGCAGAGAGAAGAACTGGAAGAAGGAAGGGGAAAGCTCTGAATCAGAGGACTCCGAAGACTGATGAATCACCACCTCAGGATGCTCCCCTAGCTTCGATGACCGCAACGATTCTCCTGTCTTCCAAACTGTTCTCACAGCAGAGGAGCCCCCCATAAATATAAATGCGAAGAGAGGCAAAACCCTAAACCCCAGAGATAAAGGGACACAAAAATGCGTAATGCTTAAACCAGAGGCGGCGCGGTGATCCGATCTCTCGAGGAGAGGCCTTCTCTTATTCATCATAACTGGCATATTTTCAAGGCAAGCCGCATCATGTGGCCCTACCAGAGAGAGATCTCTACCCAACCAGAGCCACAAAAAGTCCAGCCCAAATGCTACTCGTCTGAGCCTAATTTTGGCTCGAGAGTAGGAGGGGGACAAGTAGAGAGGGGAAATCTCATCGCCCGTACGGAGAGGCCAAACGAGGTCTAAATCTGACCAAACGAGGCCCAACTCCTCGAAGTGGCAGCCCCCTGGCCCACTTAGTATAAAGCCCAAAAACTCACTCGGTACAATGCTTCCTAGGCGGCCTTCGGGTTGGAAAGTCCAAGCATCAGTTTGATCAGGAAAGCTCCCCCGGAGCCCCCTATTCCCTATCCCGACCATGCACTCATTGCTCGGGAGACCACTCTTGGGCAAGTGCCTATCGCTCGGGATCACTGATGGAAGCTTATTAGTATAGCAGTTGCGAGTCCCTTAATGGTAGGAAGCTCAAGGGGATAGGGGAGACCAAGAGCCCGCGTGCTATAAGGAGTCTGCTTGAAAGACGTAACTCCCCCTGAGACTCCTCCGCTTACAGGGATCAGTCGCACAATTGGCCACTATTTAAACTGGAAAAGCCCTACTATAAGAGGTAAGCAAGGTAAGAGCCAAAACCATGAGTAGGAACCACTTCACCTTTTGGTGGAGAGGGATCTCGCGCTCCCACCTTCCTCCTAACTATTCCCTTCGCACCAGAGCTCTACTACTTTGCTGACTTAAGCATCAGAGGGTCTTCCCCGGGGATCTATCCTTGGGCACCTCTGACTCGTTTCCCTTCTTGCAGTTCACACTTCAAGGATACGTGGTCATCTTCCTCCCCGCTCAGGAGTAGCGCGAGATCGCCCCTCTTCAAATGCCTTCCATCAATTCCCCAATTCTATCTATCCCATGGTTGCCACTGCAAATTCCAAGGTGCCCACGAGAAGTGTGGAGAACATCCAAAGTTCATTTCCTTTGCACCAATCACCTCATGTATCATCCTACACCCAGGAAAGGTTAGCCATGGTTAGGGGCAATCAAGAATCTAGGCTAATGGAAAGAGGACAACATTGGCAATATGATGAGGAAGAAGTGGCAAATGACCAACCCATAGTGAGCTCAGACACAAGAAACATGATTGGCCATGGACAAGGGGAAAGACCTTTGGTCTCGATCCGACCCAAGAGTGAACCGCCCCAACAAAGCCAAGACATCCCTCCTTATACTCCAATTAAAGGGGCAAGGCCCTTAGTCCTCATTCTGCCTAAGGGCTCATCTATTCAGCAGCAACATCAAGGTGTCTCTCCTCCGCTTATGGCGAAGGTTCACTCAACTTCGTCCACTTTTCACCAAGATACCTCGTGGGAAGGGCTACTCTCATCTCTTGATTTAATCAAACCAGCTCCTACCCCAACTTTGCTGCCAACTCAGTTTGAATCAACCCTTGTTGTTGATGAGTCATTCGGGACACCTACCCCAATTGATCTAGCTCCGATTCAACTTCCCCAACATGAACCCATCCATTTTGATGAATCAAATGCTGGATTCGCTCTCCCAAATCAAGATGTCATTCCAACTATCCAATCAAGCTCTCCACATATCCCTAACCCCCCGATTGCTCCTCCTTTAGAAATTCTGGCTGACATCTCCATGGTGTTGGACCCGGCCACACTCATGTCGTCAAAGGACAAGGAGCCCATTATCTCCACTCTGAATGTCCATCAATCTACTCCATTCTCTGAGTCCTTAGAGTCACCCGAACCTAAGGAGAAACCCCAAGATGTAGGATGGCACATAATGTCGAAGATGGGCTATTCATCTGGTGCAGGGTTAGGAAAGGAAGAACAAGGAATTAGAGAGCCGATTGAAGAAAATGGAACATTTGAGAGATTCAGATTAGGGTGTCAACCAACTAAGGTTAGCAATGACAAATCAACAAGGTGGAATTTGCACGATCACTTTGTAAAGGAGTCCTATCCACTGGAAGAGAGAATCGCCAATGTAGAAATGTTTCGGGAAGATGAACATGTGAATCTAAAAGAAAAGCTAGATGATGTAGACATAGAGGATTTGGGTTTATCAAAACTATTCTCTGAAGAATCTTTGTCCCACTCGATAACCCAAGAAGAAATCCATGAAGCAAAAGGAGAACCAACTTTGTTAGTCCTCCTCTCTTTTCTATTCCTCTTGTTCACGTCCTTTAAAAGTGGTTCCATCTCCAAAGCTGATCAACTCCAAAAAGAAAAGCCTGAAGTTGCCATAGAGGAGCCCACTCTAGGGGCAAAACTTTCAACCCAATATTCCCCAGCTCGAGAACTTTCATCCTCCATTTTTAATCACACAGGTCCAATCAACAGCCCTGCCAGGGGCATTTGCTCTGTACATAATAGGTCAGGTTTAGAAGAGTCCAAACCTTTGGCTACACCACACAAGAAGGATAGGGGCACCCAAATTCCCTACCAACTTTGGTTAGGTCTAGCTGAAGGTTACAACTTGTTAACTCAAATTTTAATGTTTAGTTTAATGAATTCAATAAACCTGTTACAAGATGAAGAATGGTCTAACCCGCCTCCTATGGCTAAACATATTCAAGTCAAAGAGCTCACTAATCCTAGTAGGTACATGGGCCGTGTCCACGGCCGCGTACTTGCTTCCTGTTCACTTGAACCTTGTTTCGAGATAAAGAAAGCCCTACAAGTCAAGTCCAAATCCAAGGGGCAACATACAAAAGCACAAAGTCTGAAGGTGGTCCGAAATCACCGAAAGGGTGAAGTGAATTAGGCACGCTCATAGCTCATCGTTTTAACGGCTTTGTCGATCCTCTTGTGAAGTTTATCTCCTACATTCTTTTTCTTTTGAGAACACGGAATCTGATTGAAACTCCGAAGGATATAACTATGTTTGCGGCTGGTAGCCACTTTTCAAAAAAAAACACACTATATTATTGTCTAGCCCAACAGAACAAAAGCCTTTGCTACAAGAAATCTCCATGTTTCTGGTATGTCAATGTTCTCATCACCTTTAATGTCTTCTTTCACTAACCTTGGGCTTAGGTCCATGCAAGCGCGTCACCTGTCGGTGCGACGGTGTCTGATTCCGGGTCAGCGTTGCGTAATTGGCCATTAGGGTTCCAAGGTGTTCCATCATATACCATCTATGGTTGTGAGGAAATAGACCAGGGTGGGGCAAATCATTTATCTCGAACACTTTTTGGGTGTATCTCCGCGGTCGGAAGTAACTGGGAGCCTAAGCTTGGCATGATGGCATTGTCATCGGGATAAGTCTTAACCGGCGAGACCATCATTTGAGGTGTCTAGAGGCCCAAATCAACCTAGATATGCGCTCAGGATACTTGGGAGATTGTAGAAAGAGCACATCCTTTCTTCATTATGGTGATGTCTCATGGGCAGTTGCTAGACGTTGGCCAAAAAAATCCAAATATTTAAAATCCAAAAAATCAAAATATTAAAATCCAACAAAAAATTGAAATATATGAAAATCCATAAAAAACTAAATATTCAAAAATCCAAAGATGGAGGGCCATCTCCCCAATACCTTCATGCACTCACACACACTACCACACCATCTCCTTTACTTCATTACTACTCCACAACTGCAAACCCAAAGGCTACTACCCTTTCTTCATTCCATCCCACCAGGGGATTTATACTTGCACTGCTACCAACCCAAACTAGGGGCAAATTGCACGCCCATCTGCCCATCCAAGTTAGCCAAATCCTTGACTACCTTGTCAGGAGGTAGAGCATTCCTCATTCCTTTGTTTTCCATGAATCTTAATGGCATTCGAACTCCGCCAGCTCGGCGTTTCAACTTGAGTCCTAAGAAAATTGAACCTTCATGTCATTTGATTTTCAGCAAATGCTTGGTTGCATTGCATATACCCTTTTCGTCCATATTCCCCTGATTGGACAAACATCCTACCTATGTTAGCGGGTCCAGGACGGACTTCGGCTATGGAGCTTGAATCATCCTTTTGTTGGTCTTCCCCCGACTAGACACCTCAATGAGGTCAATTGATATGCTAGGTGGAGTTAGCATAGACTCCCCTATCATCAGGAATGATCACCTCCGGGGACGTGCTTACGCCCTGGTGACCATCCCCGCGGAATTCATTATGTCCATTTATGCCCACTGTAAAGCAAAGGGACGATGGTTTCTTTCCTCACTTACTTGCTTTGGTGAATGCTTCCTCTTTAAATGCTTATTTATTTGTGAACTTCACTAATGTGTGTTTATGCAGCTGCAGGTCACATAGCATCGGGGTTCACTCTTCATCGCCTTCTACTACTATTATATATACTATATTATATAGAACCCGGAGGCTAATAACTTCGGGCACATAAACTCCGAGTTCCTCTTTAATAAAAATAATGAGGGGTTTATGTTCCCTAAGTTATTCGACGGTCGTTTGGTTTTTTGATTGACCTCGAGATGACGAACTCGTCAGACTCTCGACCGATGTCTTTCCCGAAGCCAGACAATAATACCTCTGGATATGCATTAGATAGGTTTTTCCCTTTTAAACCCAGCATGCATCATATAGGTCCTTTTTAGTCCCACCATCGATCACAAAAAAGCAAAAAAAAAAATGCATTCAACAAGCATGGCATGCATTCATGCAGCAAGAAGGAGACAAGGGTCGAGAGAAGGGTCTACCTTAGTCTGCCCTGGACTTTATGCCTCTTTTGTCAATCATCCAAGTTCTTCAATTCCCTCACTTTTTGTTGACTATCTTATTCCACTCCGATTCGACAAGTCGAGAGTGTGTTTTGCATGAGATCGCTATGAGTATTCTTAGATTTGAAGGTCATTTTCCCCTTATCTTGATTTTGTTACTTACTCCTGTTTTAGGTGTCTTGTATCACCTTGAGCCTGGAATGTGATCGTCCCCTCAAGTCCTGCAGCACCATGCTAGGGAGTCCCATACGACTGTAGATACAAGCCCTCTCAGATTACTTTTTCCTTCCTCTCCTTTGAATGACCTCTCTTATCCGTTTATGCTTGTCCGTTCATATGTGAAGCTCAATCTCCGCTCGAGAATCTCCTTGAGCGTGATGTCCTTATTAGGCTTGTTTCTTTACCGAAACACCGATTTATCAGTCCGCCAGGCTCCCCTGCAAAATGAGCGTTCCGGAGGGGAATTTGTAGATGCCTAATTTCGGACATCCCGCGGACCCTTACCTAGCCATCATTGAAGTGATTCTTTTTCCTTGGTTGATTGAGTGTGTGGAGTCTCATCCTTGTTTAGGTAGGCTCCACCCTGTCCCTTCGCAGATCCAACTTCACGGTAAGTTGGCGGGGGGTTGCAAGGGGGCAGTGCCCCCCTGCCCGTAAGGTCGGGGGTTCGGGGGCGTGAGGCCCCGAGGTTAATTTTCTAAGGTTTTATTTACACATTGCATGCCCTGATCCCTGGGCGGCCAAGGTACTGGCCGCCCTGGATTGGCCGCCCAGAACCCAGGGCGGCCAGACACCTGGCCGCCCAGCCCATTCTAGGGTAGCCAGAACCCTGGCCGCCCACCATCCTAGGTGGCCACATAGTTGGCCGCCCAGCTCCTCCAAGGTGGCCAGCCTCCTAGCCGCCCTCACCCTCAAGAAGGCCATCGTTTTGGCCGCCCAGCTCCTTTGGACGGCCAGAACCTTGGCCGCCTCCTGATAACTGTAGTCAAACCCACGTTTCCGCCCACTCCGGGCACGTCCTCTGAAACCGCTCCCACTCCGGGGGGTTCGAGACCCATGTAGCCTCACACACACTCTATTTTTGAATGTTTTTTGGAGGGAATTCCCCCACATCCAAAACCCCATTCCGATCGATCTCACAGGGGGTTGGACATTTTTTCTCACGAGGCGTTGGACATTTTTGAGGGGAGGAGGTTCTGCCAGTCCAGAGAGTTCAGAGAGAGCTGAGAGAACGATAGCATCCTTCCCCGACCTTCCCCTAGAAGCAGAACCCAAAGTTGAAGAGCTCCGTAGCGGAGAGTCCCAATTGCAGGGGGCGGCCATCGACATGGCCGCCCACCCCTTCTGAGCGGCCACACATGTGGCCGCCCTCCTGTTGGTTGACGGGCAAACCCGTCCTTCTTCCCTTGTTCTCCATATTGCTACATTTCCTTCTATTTTATTGCATTGCATGCATACTAGATCTTCCTAAATCCCTGTTTAAAGAGGTTTTTCAACCCAAAACATAGGGAATGTGGATGGTCGAAAGTCTCGGCCATCCCCCTTTTCGCCCCCCTTCTCGATACGATTGACCCCCAATTGCATGTTTTTTTTTTGAGCATATACTACACTGTCACAGTCTAATGGGGTTTCTTTTGCTATTTGCTGGTTAACTTGCAGGTACTTCGTCATCGACTCGTAGAGCTCCTTGCTCTTGGCCGGTCGAGAGCGAGGACAGAAGAACCCACCATCTCCCCATTCCTAAGGCGTTCACGATCACTCTACCCCTATGAGGTTCAGGTAAACACCTCTGGCGATCACACCTTTTCTATCTTTCTAACTTGTGCACTGTAGGTAGCAACAACACAAGTTCGGGAGGACATACATACGCACACATGCCGTACGCGGACGCACCAGACTTTTGGCACCTACAGGTAAGTCGGGCAATTCTTCTGAAAAAACGTCGGGAAAATCCCGAACTACACGGATGTCTTCATGTTTAGACTCATTGACTTCCGTGGCAATCACAAAAGCTATGAAAGCCATACATCCCTTACTTATGTGTTTACTAGTTCGGAGAGCTGAGATAAGAGGTGATATATTCCAAGGGCTAATGTAAACCATTTCGGGATAGTCCACAAAAGTTATCTTGCCGTTCCGGCAATCTACAGTTGCTTGGTATGTGGATAACCAGTCGGCACCTAGTATGACATCATACCCCTTCATATCTAGGCATATCAGGTTGACATGTAGATTATTTCCTTTAACCATAACTTCACAGTTTGGGTAGTGATAAGTAATATCGGACTCATTCCCAAGAGGTGTAGATATGACCAAATCTAACAGTTCAGGTTTCTTAGAAAATGAAGCAGCAAATTTCTTGGAAATGAATGAATGAGTTGCTCCGGTATCAAATAAAACTAGAGCAGTATTAGAACAAACAGTTAGTGTACCTTCCACGATTCCACCTTCTGTTAGTTCCGTATCTTGGAGAGCTTGCAGACGGCCTTGTTTCTTTGCCAGACGCTTCTCGTCTTTAGCGGCTTGCTCATTCATCAATGGGCAATCAGGGATTCGATGATCTTGGCTCCCACATCGGAGACATGCTCCCAATTTCCTCTAGCATTCCTCGGCTTTATGACTGGCCTTGTCACAGTATTTGCAAACCTCTTTAGAAGGTGTGGTGGTAGAGAAAGACTTGTCATTTTTTTGAAATTTCTGTTCCTTGGTAGACTGCCCTCCATTGTAAAACCTCTTCTTGTTAAATGATGGCTTGAAATTTCCCGGGCCTGTGACAGGTTCCTTCTTATCCTTTCCTCGAATCCTTTCAGATAATTCGGTGGCATCCTCTAGCAGCTGGGTTCGTCGAACCATTTCTGAATAGACTTGGATGTCCATCGGCGCAAGTTGTGTAATATATTGGGGCCGAAGCCCATTGAGGAACCTTCTTGCCTTCATCTTTTTAGTACACACCAAGTGGGGTGCATACTTGGACAGTCTTGAGAACTGGGCCTCATACTCGGCCACTTTCAAGGTCCGTTGTTTCAGTGCGGCAAATTCCGCGGCTTTCTTCTCCTAAATACGGTCGGAGAAGTACTTGTTGTTGAAATGTTCAACAAATTCATCCCATGTGACATGGTCATCATGCAATGTTGCTTCTACGGATTCCCACCAACCTCGAGCGTCCCACTCCAGTTGGAATATAGCCAGTAAGACCCTTTTCTCATCCGTGCATTGCATTACATGGAAAATTCTATCAATCTCTTTCAACCAATTTTCGACATGTTCAGGGTCAGATGAGCCCGCGAATCTTAGTGGGTTCATGTTGCGAAAACCTCTGTGGAGATCACCAGCTCCACGGTTAGCTCCACCTTGCGCCACTTGCTGTAGTGCCTGGGTAAGACCTTGCATGGTGCACTGCATCTAGCGCCATTGTGCTCTTTCAGCGGCCATGATCCTACAAGAGAATTTAAGTGTACTAAGTATCATGTTTAATTTATAAGGTTGAATGTTGTTGGGTCCCGTGAGGTGTAAACGAATCTAGAAGGGGGGGTTGAATAGATCCTTTCACAAGCTTTGGCCTATTTAAAAAAACTCTTAGCTAGCGGAAGCTTAAACCACTCTTATTAAGCGAATGAATCACTTAGGCACAATGCACAGCGGAATTAAGTAGAGTGGCTCAAATGAAAAGACTTGAATTACAAGCTATGAAACGTCCACACTTCTTTAAGCATATTTGTGATCTTGAAAGAAATAAGCCTTGTAGTGCAGGGATCATAAAGCATAACACTAAAACATGCAATAGCTTGCAACAACCGTGCTTGTGTGTGTGTGTGCTATGATGATCACTCAAAGTGCAATGTGTGTGAACAATCTAACCAAGTATGGAAACACACGAACCTGTGAATGGGGTTAGAAGATATAGAGCAATCACACACAATAAACAACCCACAACACAGGGATTTTTAAGGTGGTTCGGTTGCAACCCCGCAACCTACGTCCACCCCTCACCAAAATCGGGTGAGACTTCCTTGCTGACTCACAGCTTGACCTGGGGACACGCCCCAAACCACAGAATAGAGAAAGCTCTCTTTCTGTCTTCCTACACACAAAGCCGACAGGGACGGCAACACCGCAAATCGGAGAACTCCCGATTGCCTTCCTACTAACCACCGGTAGGGACGTCAACACCGCAAATCGGATAGCCTCCGATTGCCTTCCTACTAACCACCGGTAGGGATGATTCTCAAGTTCAAGTGTTTGAAAGAAATGGAATAAGAACAACTTATGAAAAACACTCAACAAGATATAGAATATGCTTAAGAGAAAAGATCTTGTCTGAGGTTTGCTGGAGCTTGAATCTTTTGAGGATTTGATGAAGAACTTCTTTCCTGAGTACTGTTCACAGCTACAGTAACTCGAACTCCTTTTCCTTGAACACACCCTTGCAGCCTCCCTTGATCTCCCTTATTAGCTTTGATTGCTTCCACTCTTCCTTGGAGGTTGCTGGATTGAGATATGAGCTTGAATCACCTTGAGTTGATGGAGAGGATATTGGATGTAGCTTGATCTTCTCTTGAATCCCCTTGAGTTGATGAAGAGGTGTATGGATGTAGCTTTGATCACCTTTGATAGCCTTGAATGCTTCTTGCTTGGTTGGAGGTTGCTTGGCTTCAGATCTGAGCTTGAATCACCTTGGAAGGATGAAGAACCCCAGCCCGTAGTACTGTTCACAGAGGTGCTACAGTCCTTCGAAATGGCCTCTCTTGATTCACTTCATCAACTCCATCAACTAGGGTTTCTAACCCTCTCATGTTGGTTTTATAACCCTTGGAATGGTCCTTGGACATCCTCCAGACCAGATCCATAAATCATGAAAGATTAGGTAGGGTTTGATTAAACAAATCCATGGAAAGGGGCTGGCCACGAGGTGGATTTCGAGGTCAAACTTGGTTGGCTCGGGGCTGGCGGTCAACCGGAATTCATGGGCCGGTCGACCGGAACCTGCTGCAGCTAGAACTTTTCGGTTCTGGCAAAACCGGTCGACCGGAATTCATGGGCCGGTCGACCTAAATGTCACAGACCTCGAACCTTTTGGTTCTGGGAAAATCGGTCGACCTAGCTACAGTGCCGCCGGTCGACCTAGCTACAGTAAATTCCAGATTAACACAATTCAGCCCCAAATGCCATTGCAACCCTTCCGAACTCTGTGGCATCAAACTCCTTTGATCTTGGGGAATATATATTGAGTGTTTTGGCCTGCAAAATCATATAAAAAGGATTAGAACTTTATCTCAATAATCCATATAATAAATGTATGAAATACACATATGAAATCTCATGAATTAGTTATATGTGAACACTTTGAATCACAAGTGTTCTGAGCTAAAGATCAAGAGATAAGAGCTCAACCACCCCAAGTAAAATATCCATGAAACACACTCATGGAATCTCAATAACAAGAAGGATAGAAAAGCTCATTCTCAAATTAACCATCCATATCAAAAGATCAAGTTCATATGACAATGAATTTAAACGAATGGATGATCATCATGTAACCCAAAGTTTCAAGACTGATGTGAGCATTCAAGAACCACATGTTCCTTGGTATTAATGCAATGTGAGAACATATAATGCAAGTTGTGAATGGGCATCATGAAACCAAATACATGGAGAGTGATAAACAACAATGACTCATAGTGTTAAGCCATTATCAAAACCAAGAATACCACAGAATTCAAATGACTATAGCATGATGTCGAATGACCCAAGAGACCACAGAATGACTCAAATGACCTCAGGGACACAACAAATGTCATTATAGAACTTAACCCATTGCTCTACCCATCTCACCGGGTACAAAGTGTAAACCTATCCTTGGACTTGGGTTTTTCCTAGATTTCGATCATGACTTCTAATTTCTTAGGAAAATGAAATCCTAGGCTCTGATACCACGAAGACTGTCACACCCCGAGCGCGGAGGATACCCGGGGTCGCGGCTAGCTTATACAGAACCATTCAATCAGAGCAATATATATATTTTTTGACAAAAGATAGAGTGCGTGAAAAACTAAATAATGACTAAAATTAAATTTCTAAAACGATACCAATAGTCCAAGATAACAAATTCTTACAATTAACCAATTGATGATAATTCTCGTCCATGACATACATTATTCAAATCCAACTACTAGGCTACGAGCCTTAGTAAGTTTAATCAACTAGACTGACATAACTGACATAGCTAGAAACACAAAAGCAAGGACTCTAGATAATCATGACGCGGCTAGTTAACAGTAGATGATTGGCGTTCTAGCACTCTTCACTCAGTTTCATTCCCATCCGGATGGTGGTCGCTATCCATATTACCTAAAAAATGTTAGCATTGCAACTAGGTGAGCGAATCGCTCAGTAGGAATTACATCTCAAGTTCGAGCAATCTTTAAGTACATTACATGTTACTTGCAATGTGGGTATAACAATGCATGATGATCAAGTAAGAAATTGAGGTATACATGTATATCTATGCATGATGAACGAGTAAGAGATCAAGAACTGTATAGAGAGAGTATCGCTTGATTTCAAGTATTTGACAAGCAGGATATCAAGAACTTTATAGTATTCTTTTTCAGGCAAGCAAGAATTCATGTTCAAGCAAGTAAGAATCATGTTCAAGCAAGTAAAATTCATGTTCAAATAAGTAATATTATGTACGTGTTACTGGAATTGGTTATTTCAATCAATCAAGTATTTTACCCTTTTTCGGGCCGCGTAAGTCAAGTATTGCCCATTCTGGGCCACGCAAGTCAAGTCAAGCAAGTAGTGTCACGAGAGAGTAAGTGTGGAATGTCTCAAGTCAAGCAAGCAAGTACTTCGGTGCAATGCTTAAACACCATGATCATTCACCTCCCATGAGCATAAGTACTTTCGGGCGCTCCTCCCAGGACCAGATCGGGCCCTATATGCACAACATTTCATGTATTTCTTTTGACATCCACTCATTTATAACCAATATGGAATTTCAAGGGTTGACCAATGTAGGATATACATAAGGTAGATTTTTCATGGAATGGAGTTCAAAGACATATATTATGCAAGAAAATGAACTAGGGTTATATCGGTATAAGTCACGAGACTAATCAGGGAATCAGAATGGAATCGGCGGCACGCATGCTGCCACAATCATTGAATTGGCGCCCAGAGGCTGGCCAATCTTTCAAGAATTGGCGCATGGGGGACAGCCATCCTTTCAGGAATTAACGCATGGGGGTCAGCTATTCTTTCAAGAATTGGCGCCCAGGGGACAGCCAGTCTTTCAAGAAATGGCACCCAGGGGACAACCCATCTTTCAATCAATGGCGTCCAGGGGGCAGCCCATCTTTCAGGAATTGACGCCCAAGGGGCAGCCCATCTTTCAGGAATTGGCGCCCTTTGGAGGGACGCCGTTTCCAGCATGCTTATAGGAATTGGCGCCCCCTCAAAGAGTCTTCATTTAATTGAAGACCCTCTGGTGGGTCACCATTTAAACAATTGGCGCCCCTGGCTTGGGCGCCAATTCATTTGGCTGTATTTGCACCGTGCAGGTACATTTTAAGACTCATAACACTATTCATAATGTCATAGGTTCACGAAATCAAGAAGCAGGGTCATGGGTAGATAGAGAAAATTATCGAGAGTTCAGAATCATGCTCATGGAGAATTATTGGGTTTTAGTTTCATAGATATGAATTTTCTAAACGTGGTGTTTATAAATTTTTGGAAAAGGAATTGGCGCCCCTCTATAGTGTCTTCATTTAAATGAAAACTCTGCAGAGAGTCTTCAATTCTTGTGAATGGCTCTTGTAAATGGCTCCCCTCTGTAGGGTCTTCATTTAAATGAAGACTCTGTAGAGAGTCTTCAATTGATGTAATTAGTGCCCTAGTAAGGGGCGCCCTTTAGTTGGGCTCATGCTTCGCACTAGACAGGTGCGTTTGAGATACAAGTTACTGTTCATGTTTTCAAAGTTTCTCTGAATCAGGAATTAAGGACATGGGTAGGTAGAGTAAAATTTCAGGATGTCAGAATCCTACTCATACATAAATTTTATGGTTTAGTTCCATAGATATTAATTTTCTAAGCGTGAGTGATTATTAATTATGAAACTAACTACTGCGAGAGATAGGTATATCAGGGCTATATAATATGCAAGATGGAATAACTACTGCGAAAACCAGTATGTCAGGAACTATATAATATAGAAAATGGAACTAAACTACTGCTAATCATGCTTGTTGACCCTATTTAAGCTACTGGTTAGGCCAGATCTTGTGAAAACCTACCTTTTTGAAGTGACACACGTGGTACAGGTGGTAAGAATAAAGAAATCCAAGCCAAGCCCTTCTCAACAGAGCTTCAGAGAAAATAAGGGAAACACACGTTCTCCGTCGCAAAGCTTCAGCAGCAGGACGTAGAATTTAGGAAGAAGACGCTCCTTCACGTCTTCCGAAGAAAAGAAGGGAGATATTCCCTTCTGCGGGCAATGGTGATAACGGCAGTAGCCTCTACCTGTGCTACGGAGAGAATAATTATAGGAAATTCTGTGGCCAACGTAAAAGCGTGGGTTTCTTACCTTGAGAGTCCAGTTGGGGGAACAAGATCCAAGAACCTTACTGTCCAAGGCCAGAGGATGGTGCATTGCCAGGTAAATGAGGCTGTTTGTGTCTCAAAGGACGGGTTTGAAGTACATATAGGAATTGGTGCCCTTACAAGGGGGCGCCCATTACTATGTCTTTAGACAAAAGCTGAGCCTTCACATGGGTTTGCAGAAGATGTATTATATATATAGGTTTGTGGTCCCCTTTGAAGGAATTGGCGCCATTCTGTGGAGGCTCTATTTGGTAGATGGCGCCCTGGTAAAAGGGACGCCCCTTCCCTTGGTATGGAAAAGGGGAAAGCCCCCATACGTCATTTATGTGTTGGCTGTTAGGTGGCCTTTATGTTGGGCTTTGTATATTTATATAGTGGTCCTCACAATGTATGTTTATTTTTATAAGGCATTCATGTAGGATTTATTTATTTAAAAAGTTTAATTTCTCTATCATTTTATCAGGGGTGCTACACGTGACTTTTCTGCGTAGCCTGTGCATGGCTTCACTCGAGGTTTCGAGTTTGGTAGCGTACACGATGGTGGGTTTGTGTATGTCTTGTGCCTTCGACCGTGTAGGTCTTTGGTAGGCTCTTGCCTGTTTTGGTAGGCTTTGCCTGTTCTTGTAGGCTTTTCACGATAGGGTTTCATGATTTGACAATGGATCAGTAACGCACGACTTTGTGAGATCGGGGTTCGCCTTTCTTGTAACACCCGGTAATTTTGAAGGCTAAAAAGGAATAAATATATATATATTCAGTTTGGAAGGAAAAGAAAAGATAACATATACACGATGATAATTACATATTCTTGTAAATAGTTGAATAAGTAAGAAGTGGGGTATATCGTTCTTTGAATAAATAAATAGGTGGCTAGTTAAAAATTCCTTTTAAAGGAAAGTAAATGTTTTCCTAGGATCGAACCTGTCTCTGATACCTAAGATAATAATTAATGAGGTAAATAAAGTGAAGGAAATTATAAGAAATAAAATCCATATATGAGGTGCTACGCTAATCGAACTCCCAATCGATGTCATGCCCCACCTATAGTATAAACTTAATACAACCTTATAGGAAACGGCTTATCTTGAGGCCAATGGGCCTTGTACGCAAATATATAAACGTATATAAGATGCAAAGGAGTTTAGTTATATATCAAGATATTGGGAATATTAAATCCAACTCCTAAATACTTGTATAAGAAGTCCAAATAAAATATATATACCATAACAAGGGCCTTATCTAGAATAAGGAGTTGGAATAGGCTTGAGCTTTAATAATTATAGTAATTAATAATAAATATGTCCTAGCCCAATTAAATAAACGAAAGGAAAACCAATGGAAGGCTTTAATGCTAATCGGGTTAACATGGTTTTCTTTCGAACATGGAGTTGATAAAGGGTTTAGTATATATGTTATACTAGTCTTAAAAGCCAATACTTTACACATGATGCATGGAAGTATATATTAGGATACGAAGGGAAGCTAAACAGAATGTAGCATCCCAGATCAATAATAAAGATTAAGAGATATTCTAAATAAATTAAAGGACAAATAGGAATAATTAAGTTCTCTATATACACTTAATGGGCCTCGACACACGTATTTTATTATAACATCCAAAATAAATGCACTGCGATAACTTATTATATATATAAAAACCTTAGCCCAAATAATACAACCCATATATATATTAATGGGCCTTAAACCATGAGATTTACATATACATATAACAACCCACATATATATATACACTTTATATAATAAAACATACGTATATATAAAGCCCACGTATATGGATGAGCCAATGTCATGTTTGGGCTCTCACCCTTCCACCTATTGGAAGCTAACCCTTGGTAACTATGCGTACAACCATCAAAATATAAAACCCACGTATTAAATGAGGGCTTAGAATTCAACCCACCTATACATATATATATATAGTAGGCCTTACGTACATAGGTTATACCCAATATAAATACCCACACCAATAGCCAACCCACTAACGTGACCCATATGTCCATTCGAACAAGACATCCATGCGAATGGCTTTAGGGTTTCTGGAAAACAAACACAGCAGGTGGCGGTTACTATAGTAAGGGAATTAGCAAACGAGAGTAACACGATGTATTTTGAAAACCTTCCCGTTAGTGGCCTTCGAACCCGCTAAAAACCCCACCCTCCTATATAAGCATACCCCCTCGAACGTGAAAAGCTGTTGATGCTATTGCGGCTGCTACGTGGGGTCTTCTTTCCCTCCATCTTCTTCCTCTTCCTCCTGCTGCGGATCAAGGCCCGGCCGTATCATCTTCCTCCCGCAAAATTTTCTCCTGCGTGGTCTTCATCCTGCTGCTTCATCCTCTTCTTCTTTTCTGCAGAACCTTTTGCTTCTTCCTTCATCTTCGTCCCAGTACCCCGTTAAAGAGGTAGGTTTTCTCGATAATTGAAGCCCAAAGATAGTAGTAATTAATTTTACATGTTTAAAACTCATATTTTGTTATCATTGTTTTGCTTAAGTTTAATCTACTGTTTAATTATCTTAATAAATTAAATAATCTCATCACGTTAAAATTTTTTTTATAACCAAGTAATCACACACCAAAAATTCTGAATAAATATACTTTTAAAATTCTCATGATTACTCCTAAATTTTTATGCCTTATATGGTGTATTTACTGTAAGCTTAAACAAGTTAAATGATTTAATATATACGATCACGTTAGTCAGGCGAATTCTAAAGATCTCTGTAACATGTTAGTTTTAGTTTTTTGTCTTTTGACGACTCGTTTCTAATCACCGGAGCGTCCTTTGGCTATGAAATTTTATGGGTATATTGTTGGGGAGGTGACCGAGATAGTGAGAGTGGTTGCACTATTTTTTGTGCCCCCTATCTCAAGATCCCCCATCTCTCAACGAATTTTTTTTTGAACATCCGGTTAGGTCAAGTTTTTCGAGCCCGTCATTTCGATATATAGAACGCGTGATTCCGACGTGTGTACGTCGAGAATCGGAGGTTTGAAGAAGTTAGAATTTATATTTTTAAAATGACGCTATTGAGAATGTCGTTGATTCATTTTGACGACATTTTACAACGTCGTCATATCTTTAATATATATGTATATATTTGTAATTATATCTTTGAAAATTCATATCTATTAAGATATGTAGAAAATTGTAAAAAATATATATTTATAATCCTTATATTTTTCTCCTAATTATCATATATTTTATTTCTCTAATATTTTTGTTATAAATAAATGTGTCTTTGAATGTATGTTTTGAAATTATTCAATTAAATAGATATTAATGTGAATTCTTGTTAAATAAATTAAGTTAAAAATCATAAAATTAACGTCCCTCCAAGTGGATGCTAATTAATAAATGATGTCACTCACGGGCGTCAATTAATATAAATATATTTAATTATAATTAATTTTTGAATTGGCGTCTCTCTTAATAGACGTAAATTCCTTAATTAACGTATTCATGTTCTCACCGTTTTCTTTCAGTTTTGACCCATACCGCGGGTCTTCTGACACTCTCATCTCACGTCCGTAGATGGAGTCCCTGTTTCATGATTGGTTCACGTTATACACCTCAACTCTCGGTGACATACAAACCCTCCGTTGGACATTCCATTCCTTCGGACTGGCAAGTTAGTCATTGGGACCTCCATAAGTCTTCTCGTAGCCTTGGATTCCCTCAAGGCCGACTGAGCTGGTTGTACCTTAAACAACTTGTACCCATTTTAGTGCCACGTCACTCTGGAAACGTGGTAACCCGGCCCTTTTGTGGTGCTATTCTTGGCCCATGAGAGAAATTCTCTTAGCCGGTGGAATGAGTGATCATTCCACTAGGTGATACATTGAATTGGGTAACTTATTGCTAAGTACCAATTATTCAGCTTGCATCATGTCCATTGAACTGGTGACTATCTTGCTAGTCATCTATTCAAGTTATTCATGGCAACCTATCTAGGTGCCAATTCCACCCAATTTCTCGACATGTCATAATTTCTATGCTTTCACGTGAATTATATCGCAAGTTTGTCCTTACTCAAGGGCCTTGCCCTTGAATTCCATAAAACTTATCTTATCATCCTATTAAATCTTGTTCTTGAAACTCCTTATTGGCTATGAACTATCGTGGATGTCTAGATCTATCTTTAATGCTGTGCATATAGGGCCCGATCTGGTCCTGGGAGGAGCACCCGAAAGTACTTGTGCCCATGGGAGTTTTAATGATCACGGTGTCTGGCATTGCACCGAAGTGCATGACTAGTTTGATCTTTGGCATTCCACACACTCTCTCTCTCGTGACATTACTTGATATTACTTGCGTGACTTGACGTGCGTGACTCGACTAGCGTGGCCCAGAATGGGCAAATACTTGCGTGAAATAGCCAATATTCTATAATTCTCTCCTGGATATCTCTTGCTTGAAAGTTTTTACATGAAACTGTCAAATTCTTTCTAGTTTTGTTCACTTACTCGGTTATTTCTACAAGCATAGCCTTACATGCATTTGCATGCAAAAATGTAATTACTTAAACCAATTGCTTGTTCTTGAGATATAATTCCTACTGAGCGTTCGCTCACCCAATTTTATTCTAACATTTTTCAGGTAATCAGGTGGCTAGCGAGACCGAGACTCACATGAGAGGGACAAGTGTGCAAGCGAGCTTCGAAAACTAGTGAACCTGTGTCTTTTATCTTTCTTGAGTCTAGCATGGTGTCTCTTATTTAGTTATCTTATCTAAGTCTGTTAGAGCGTCATTTTCTTTTCTTTCATTGTGATGTAGTTGAGTCTTCAAGTTTTGAAATTTAAATTGTAAGAGACTTATATTTGAAATAAAATTTTATTATTTCCCCAAATTATTTGGTCTTATGCGACTGCTCTTGATTATTCACGACTGTTTAACTGCCACGTTCCGAGCAAACGACACATTCCACTGCTATCGGTTCGGGGCGTGACATTTCTGTTGCTGTTTGGAGTAGTTTAGAGGGCCGAGGTTCTTTCGGCTGCCATGTTTCCTTGTTACAGCTTTCCTCTTTACTTTTACTATTGTTACTCTTGCTGTTACTACTTTACTTTAGTGTAGCACTGCTGTTACTGTGCGTTTTGTGGTAGGGTTCTGCGGGATCCCTACTGAGCCAGTGACTCGAAGCTCACCCCTGACTTTTCAGGTGTAGCAGTTCTTTCTCCTGCTGGGCAGTACCTGTTGCGTGGTTCTTAGTTGCCAGCATTGCCAGTGTCGAGTTTCCCCCAACTTGAGAGTATGTTCTCTTTCCTGTTGTACTATACTTGTCTTTTTCTTGGACTGGACTCTATTAGTTTTAATTATTATAGAAAATATAATTTTATTTTTGCTACTTTAGCAATCCTGATCATTGAAATTTAATTGCTTACTGCTTTATCTTGAAGTTCAATATACTATCACATACCGTTCTATCCCTTCGGAGCTTTTCCGCTCTTGGGATGCCTCGCAGGTTCCAAGTGGTATCGGGTTTACCCAGTATCCGGAGTCTGGGTCGCCACACTACCTCTTTCAGCTCTTTTGTTCTTCAAGGGCAGCAACGGCCTTTCTTCATGCAAAAGGCCCTTATTATAGAAGAGATGGTAGAAAGTTTTCCCTCCCAAAATCTGTAAGCTGATTGGTCCTAGATAAAATAAGCTTCTTTTGTTGTAGAACCTTTTCAGATCTGTCCTCTGATTGGGCTAGATAAAAATAAAGTTCTTTTGATTTGTCCAAGTATATATGAGAGTATGGATAAGAACTTTTTCCAGATCTACTTTCTGTTAGGATCTTTGGCAGAGTAATTTGATTTGTCCACTGGAAAAAGAAGACAACATGGAAAGTGACTTTTTCCAATTTTGGTCTCTGACAGTACCTTCTCACAAAAAGGTGTTCTGACTATCTCATGATAAAAGGACATATCCCTGTCCTAGGACCTTTTTGGACTTTGAAACATGTGTCCTAGAGTCAAAGACGTTGGCTTGGAGTAGACAGACATGTGATCACTTAAGTTGTCACGTGCCTTGTTGACTCTATTGGGTAGACTTCACGTGTCTTGTACAAAGAGTTGCCAAACTAGAACAGAGGCAAAAAGGAGTCAACTCCTTGGGTCGACTCTTCCTTGGAAGACTGCTTGCGTTGTTGTAGTAAGTCGACTTGGTGTGAGGCTGAGCAGACTTGTTGCTTGCTACTGCTGCTATTGTTGTTGCATGTTGGCTTTGCTGAAGCTGCTGATGCTTATGCTGCTGCTACTACTGCTGTTGCTTGTGTTGCTGGCCTAGCTGCTTAGCTGTTGTTGATGACTTTGCTGAAGCTGTTGAACACTATTGTTCCATGCTATTGCTGCTACTGATACTAGCGTTGCTACTAGCTTGTTATTTGTTGACGCTAAGGCTTCATTGTTCAAGGGTGTGTCGACTCCATAAAAAGGTTGCGTCGACGCAAGCTTTATGTGGCTTTGTTGGCAAGCTATTGCTGGGACACCAGTTGGGTCGATGCACCTTGTGAGATGAGTCGACGCATTCTTGTAAAGTGCTCTTTAAGTAGCTCTTAATCCCAACCCTATGTCGACGTATCAAGAGGATGGCATCGACGTAGTCTTGCAATAAGCTCTTGAAGGTTTGTTGGGTTTGAAGGTGTCGACGTAGTGAGGGGATGGAGTCGATGCAGCCTGAAGATAATTTCCAGTATAGCTTGTGCTGGAACTAAAGGTGTGTCAATGCAGTGAAGGGATGGAGTCGACGCACTCAGTTGTTTGCTTATGTAATGCCCCGGGATTTTTAGATATTGTTTGGATCATGATCTGTGGGTTTCAGATCACTTTTGTGGGTCCTGAATTGAGTTTTACGGTTCACGCGTATTTTCGCCTGTCAAGCATTCGGAATCCCGTGTAGGGTAAACCGTTGCGTTCTCCAACTCCGGGACGTTACCAGCGCGTTATGCGTTTTCTGAGGATCGTGGAGAGTATTTTTCCTTAATTTTGGTATTTTCTAAAAATTTTGGATTTTCCTATATATAACCCCCCCTCTCTCTCTCCTCACAACCCTCACTCTCCCCCTCTCTCTTCTCACGCTCTCTCTTTCTCCCCTCTCTTCTCTGGTGGCCGACGGAGCGAGGCAGGGGCAAGGCGGAGGCGACGCGGGCAAGGAGCGGGCGAGGATGGGCGAGGATCAAGGTGGTGGAGGCGCAGCGAAGCTCGGCCGTGAGTTCAGGGTGCCGTGGCAGTTTGTGCGACGTTTTCTTGGCGGATTGGCGTCCTCGGTGCGCGGAATCTTTGGCGGAGGTAGGGGGGTGTATCCATAGCCCTTATACTTCATTTACCGCGAGTTTGGTAGCCCGAGGCAAGTCGAGAGGGTTTATTTTCCCGCCGGGGTTAAAATGTATGATTTTGGGATGTGAGCCGGATCTCTCGTTTTGATTACGTTTTTGGGGTATGAATGGGTCCTCTCAGTGCTAGAGAGGCTGAGGAATGATTTCCCCTTGTTTTTCCCTTCACATGGGTGTGAACGGGGCGTGGAATGGAGTTTTCTAACGTGTTCACCATTTCCAGGCTCATGAGCAGGTAGCGGTCGTACCAGAGACCGCTACCTGTGTAGGCGGTCCAATGGGGACCGTTTCCTAGCCCAGTAAGTCGGTTCCAGGTAGTGGCCTCGCGATAGACCGCCACCTGGAGCTAGCGGTCAGGGCATGACTGTTTGCTGTGGTAGCGGTCCAGGTGCTGGCCGCTACTCGGTCGTTTGAATTCCGTGTGGTAGCGGCCTTGCGACTGACCGCTAGCCAATGGTTGCGGTCAGGCCAGGGCCGCCAGTTGTGGGTTGTGGTCTAAGAGGTGACCGCCCCTTCTTCAGGTGTTCCCGGAGAGCTAGCGGCCCTGAGCGGACCGCTATCTGGGGCTTGCGGTCCAGAGTGGACCACCACTTGAGGTGGCGGTTCGGTAGAGGACCGCCACTTGGGTTTGTACGGGCCATGTTCCATTCGCATTGTTTTGGGTCTCGATCAGTCTGGTTGAGACCCAATGACTGACCTTTGGCCACGTGAGTGTCCCGGACACCTATGGACGCACTTTTCGACACACTCATTTGTTTGTTTCTTTAAAGTCGGTTTATTCGGTGGGTTTATTCATTTATCAGGTTTATTAAGTGCATGGGCGTGCCAGTCACAAAGTGACGATTTATTGTGCGCTCGATCTAACTAATCAAATGATTGTGTGGTTCGTGTCGAGACCGAAACCCGCTGTGCCATAAAGGTCACGACATCATTTACATCTCCTCGGAGAGGGGAACACCCTTGATTAATCGCTAGGAATCAGGGCCTCATGGCTAGGAAATTATATCGAGAGAAACAAGCTGATAGCGGTCTCGGATCAGTCAGAAAGCCCGATGTCAAGGGAAGCAAGCATTCGAAACATGTTGGTCACTCAGAAGACCAGTTAATGTTCGGACGAGTGTCTGGCTCAAGAATATCGTAATCGTCACGGGAAAACCAGAGCATATGTATGCCGGGGTACGACAAATTTATTGTTCAGAGGGACGGGAAACATTCGGTTGAATCCCGGTTAGGATGATAGGAAGTCAGCGATTTTATTGGCCCAGCGCGAGATCGAATCAGGACCATACCGGGGGCGCCTCCCGTGGTCCAAACGAGGACTGCGTGGGCATCGTTAATATTTTCGGTGCCGAAGAGCTGCGGGAAAGTGTCCCGGGATTAGATTCCAAAACAAAGACGTATACAGAGATTGCTGGCTATAGGCCTAGGATGTAGGTCAGGCAATGACCATGGTTGGGATGAACCCGAGGTCCGAGCGTGACTCACGAAGGTCTTATCGATATTCCCATGCGTAGGGTTCGGGGAGGACGAGAGCCGCCTCATTTCATCTAGATTTTATCGGTCATTCGTGGACCACTTTATGTTCGGACAAAGGTCCGTATTGAACGTACGCCGTAAACGGAAACAAACCCGTACAAACGTATGCCGAGAGATGGCAAATTCAATGAAAGAGCGGAGACGAATCCCAATGGGGAAGAGTCTGGTTTGATGAACTATCAGCCCATAGCAATGTTGGATTATGACCATATTGGGATGGCTCCCAAGGTCCGAACCCGACTAGGAGGGGCGGCGTTAATGTTCCCTTTATACCGGGTCTTGAGGAGAACGAGACTGCGGAGCGGATCTCATCATTTTCTTTATTATTATTTGAATTTTTATCATTATTATTTGTCATTTTTTATATTTTTTTGGGTGCGTCTATTATTATTATTATTTATTTATTCATTATATATATATATATATTGTGCTTATTATCATTATTATTTATTACCATCATTCATTTGTTATTATTATATTATATTATTTATTATTTCTTTTATTGTTACATTTTTTATCATTATTATTATATAAAATTTCCCCTTTTTATTATCATTATTGTGTTATCTCTTTTTATGATGTGGTGTTTTAGATGGGGGTTTTAGGGGGGCTGTACCGCTGAAGGAGCGTGCCGGGTAGAGTTTAAAGAGTGTACTGCTAGGCTGGGCTGTGGGTGCACCGGGCAGGGTGATTGACAGTGTACCGCTGGGGGGAACAAAGGGTGTGCCGGCTGGGGTGTACTGCTAGGGGATGAGAGTGTGCCGAGTAGGATTAAGTTGGGGTGCACCGCTGGGGGAGAGTGCACCGGATAGAGAGGTTGGAGGTGTGCCGGGCTAGAGCATGATCAAGTGCACCGGGTGGAAGCTGGGCCAGGATGGTGTAGATCTAGGACTGGGTCAGTGCAAGTTGGGGTTGGGTCAATGCAACGTCTGAGCTGGGTCAGCATAAGGTCGGTGCAATGCTTGTTGCAAACCGAGAGAGGTCGGTGCAATGTTAGGGATTGGGTCGGTGCACTTGGGATTAAGTCTGTGCATGCCAGGAACCAGGTCGGTGCATGTGTGGGTTCTGATGAATGGAGGTTGATCAACGTGAAGGCAAGGTCGGTGCACACTGGGGTTGAAATCACTGCAGCTGGGCTGAGATCAATGCGTGTTTTTGGCCAAAGTCATAGCATATGGGCAGGGTCGTTGGATAGTGTGCCACTGGAGGAGGATGAGCGTGCACCGGACAAGGAACCAAGCCTGTGCCGGATGGATGCGTAGAAAGTACGCCGGAGAGAGAGAGAGGCACGAGTGTGTCGGCAGGGAGATGTGAAAGTGTGCCGGATGGGGTGAGGGCAGAGCCTGAACATGTGTAGGCCCAGATCAAGCTGGAGGTGTACCGGTGGGAGGCTTGATCTTGGGGGGTGTACCGGGCAGGACATAGATGTGATTGCACCAGGTAAAAGGGGTGGCCGGGACTGTGCCGGAGAGAAGAAGGGAGGAAGACACAAGTGTGCCGGACGGGAAGTGGGCCAAAGGGGAAGCCAATACAGTTGGGGCAAAACCCTCATAAATGGGATAAGATCTGAGAGGAGGGTTCTGGCTTGTGAAGTCCAGGTGAAGGGTTTGAGTGGCAAGCTTTCAATTCCCTGTTACGTAATTAAGTCCAAAGCCATGTTCAGTAGCCCAATTCTTTGAGTCTTGCATGGTCCCCTTGTCTTGATTAAAGTGTTTTATTATTGCCTATTTCATTTGTCTGTTGCTTCATTTTGTGTTTTAACATGTTGTTATTTCTGACAAAAATTCGGCAGCATCTCCCCTTAACCCGGATGGTAGGGGAGTAAAAGGGGAACACACCCACAAGGAGTGGCATGACCCAACAATTTGAGGTGTGTGCCAAGGCGACAACACCTTTGAGAAAACCTCAAAAAACTTGGAGAAAATGACGAGCGAGAAATACTTGGCTGACACAAGCTAAGGGTGCACTGGGCAAGCAACAACTAGAGTGTGCCGGATAGGACTGGCCAAAGGTGTGCCGGATAGGGAATGGCCAAAGGTGTGCCGGTGGACATGCCCAAGGTGTGCCGGGCGAGAGTTGGCTGGGGTGTGCTGCTAGGGCACAACCAAGGAGTGTGCCGGCCACGGAAGGCACCGGGGAAGTGTGCCGGTCGAGAGAGTCAAGGGAGTGTGCCGGGTAGGGACCTAAAGGATATGTGTGCTGGCCAAAAGAAGGCACCAAGGAGTGTGCCGGGTAGGAGGCCAGGGCAGACGCGCCAAGGGTGCATCGGGCTGAGACAAGTGGAGGGTGTGCCGATGGGAGACCTAGGTGGGAGTGTATACACCGTTGGCTTTGGAAAGAAGGCAGGGGCTTCTAATAGATCTGTATGGCAGGAGGAAGGGGGATCGTGCTACAGAAAGCCACCAAAAGAGGGGGGAGGCCAGCCTTACACTACCAAGCCAGAAACACCGATTACCAGTCTAGACAGACCAATGCCATGGGAGGGTCGATGAAACAGAGAGTTGAGAGGTTGAGGGAGGAGATAAATCCCAGGCCAACGATGAAGAGGAAAGGAAAACAACAACAAGAACAACCACAAGGGGGGGGGGGTAGAACCAAAAGACACTTTTTATTCATGAAGAACTCAAAATGACAAAGATCATGGCCCGAAGGCCAAACATAATACAATGCGTCCAACAAAAGGAGGGGAGAAACGAGGAAGAAGAAAGAAAAGAAAAAAAGGTTGTGGAGAGGGTTGGAACGAGGAAGGGTAGCCATTCCCTTCACTCATTCTTTCCCCCTCCACTACATGCAACACTCCTCTCTCTCTCTCTCTCTCTCGATATCTCTTCTACCTTCTTCTTCTCTTCTTCATTCTACCTCTTCTGGAGAGCTAGCCAGCGAGAGAGAAAGAGAAGACCCCTTCTTCTCTTTGACGTGAGGGGGTTTTTATACATCCAGCGGAGTTGACATCCATTGACAAGGGGCGTCAATGGGGATTGGCCCCAGTCTTGTCTCCCGGCAGAGAGATGCTTGCGTGCCTCAATAGGGCGTCGATAGTTGGGCGATCCCCAGCTGGTTTGACGTGGATTCACTGCGCGCCAAGGGCCATAGGCAGTGACCGTTGGATTCGCTGCCGTTGGCACCGGTCCAAACGTTGCAACGTGTCACCGGGTGAGGAAGAAAAGACGCTGCACCAGGTAGGAAGGCTGCCAACTTTGTCGGATGGAGTGTACCGCTGGGATGGTCTGATAGTGTGCCACTAAGAGAGGCTGCCTGGACTGTGCCATTGAAGGGGGCACGAAAGGGTTTGATAGTGTGCCGTTGGAGGCACAACGAGTGTACCACTGGAGGGCACCCAGGGGTGTGCCGCTGGAGGGCCGCGAGGGCGTGCCGCTGGAGGCACTCACAGGAGTGTGCCGCTGAGGGCGCTTCAGGGTGTGCCACTAGAGGCTTAGGAAGCGTACCGCTGGAGGCGGCTGGTAGTGTGCCGCTGAAGGGCACGGGCAGTGTGCCGCTGAGGGCTTCAAGAAGTGTGCCGCTGGGGGCGTTTGAATGTTGTGCCGTTGGAGGGCACGAAGGGTGTGCTGCTGATAGGGGGCAGAAGTGTGCCGTTGAAGGGCACATTGAGGGTGTGCCGCTAGAGGCACTTTCAGGGTGTGCCGTTGGAAGGGCATCACGAGTGGCTTCCTTTCCTTCTTCTCATATTCCCTTCTCTTTTCTCCTCCTTTTTATTCCCCTGCACGTAAACATGGGGTGAGAATTTTTTAGTGTCAACAAATGCCCCCCAGCCGCAGCCGGCGCGAGAGAGGGATGAGAGAGCGGGGCCTGCGGGTGCAGACCGACTGAGAGATTGATCAACATGATGGGGAGAGCGGGTCCGTGGATCGAAGTTAAGGTCAAGAAACCAGGCCACGTGGGCCAGAACTCGGGAAGCAGGCTATGAGAGCCGAAGCTATTGGAAAGCAGGCTATGACAGCCGAGGTTGTGTAAGGCGAGCCACGGGGGTGGAGAGAAGGGTTTGTTCCTTTAATGGTTTGGACGACAGGCCCAAATCAAAAGGGGTATTCGTCACCCGAGAGGACGGAGAGAAGAGTTTGTTGATTCAATGACCTGGACGGAAGGTCCAAGTCAAAAGGGATATTCGTCACCTGGAGGGACGGAGAGAAGAGTTTGTTTGTTCAATGACCTGAACAGGAGGTCCAAATCAAAAGGGTTATTCGTCACCCGAAGGGACGGAGAGAAGAGTTTGTTGATTCAAAAGAAGTGTTCATCGCCCGAAGGGACGGAGAGAAGAGTTTGTTGATTTAGTGACCTGGACGGAAGGTCCAATTCAAAAGGGGTATTCGTCACCCGAAGGGACGGAGAGAAGAGTTTGTTGATTGAGTGACCCGGACGGGAAGTCCAAATCAAAAGGGGCATTCGTCGCCTGAGGGGACGGAGAGAGAAGAGTTTGTTGATTCAGTGACCTAGACGGGAGGTCCAAATCAAGAGGGATACTCATCCCCGAGGGGACGGAGCGAAGAGTTTGTTCATGTAATGACCCAGACGGAAGGTCTCGGTCAAAAAAAAAAAGGGTGGTTCAGTCGTCGCCCGAAGGGACGGAGAGAAGAGTTCATTCATGTAATGACTTAGACGGAAGGTCTCGGTCAAAAGTGGGTGGTTCGTCACCCGAAGGAATGGAGGGGTGGTCAAGTCGTTGACACGGGCTAGTGTCAGCGTAAGGAAAAAGGGTTGATTCTTTATCCGGACGGCAGGCTCGGGCCAGGGTGAAAGGTTGTTTTGTTCTTTAATGCACCGGGGGTGCCAGTTGAGAAAAGTTTTTTAGTTCTCTAACTGGGCGAAAAGTCTACGAGCCAGATTAGAGGAAGGGAGTCCTTTTATTCTTCAGATGGATGGAAAGTCCAGGCTGAGGTGACAAGGAGATGTTTATTCTCTAACCAGACAGAAGGTCCGATCTAGAGTGAAAGGATCTTTTTGTTCTCTAGCCGGACGGAAGGTCCGATCTAGAGTGGAGAGAATCTCTTCGTTCTCTGGCTGGATGGCGGGTCCGAACCAAAGTGAAAGGAATCTTTTTATTCTCTAGCCGGGCGGAAGGTCCGATCTTGAGTGAAAGGATCTTTTTGTTCTCTAGCTGGACGGAAGGTCCGATCTAGAGTGAAAGGAGTCTTTTCGTTCTCTAGCCGGATGGAAGGTCCGAACCAAAGTGAAAGGATTTGATGTTATTTAATGTGCCAGGAGTACCGACTGTGAAATCCGAACCCAGGAAAGTAGACCGCAAGGGCCAGAATTGGTGTTGCGGAAGTAGACTGTAAAGGCTGAAATCGGGGAAGCGGACTACAAGAGCCGCAATCGGGAAGCTGGCTACAAAAGCCAAAATTGGGGAGCAGGCTATGAGAGCCCGAATTGGGGAAGCGGACTATAGGTGTCATGCCCCGAGCGTGGAAGGAACCCGGAGTGCGTGACGAGTTTATATCGATCATGTCAATCAGAGCTTTAGTGTATTCGACACAAAGACAGAGTGCGCAAAAGTAAAGATAACCCAATCCTTTATTCAATCTCAACCTCAAAGTAATTCTATTACAATTCACTTAATGGAAATGCTAAGACTTAATAAAGGAAAAGTATAATGAGTGACTCAAGAAAATAGAAAGATAAGACTAGTTGACGTTTGGATAGACGGATGTAGCTCTAATCTCTTCACTCTTAACCTTCCCAATTCGATTGAGTCTCGTCATCGGACTTACCTAAAAAATAGGGGAAAACACTGGATAAGCGAACGCTCAGTAGGAATTATATCTCAAGTGCTAGCTTGCTTTAAGTAGATTACAAGTTATATGAATGCAATATAGCTATGCATGTTCACGTAAAACGATAAGAGAGAGTGTATAACAAGAGATAATTGAGTGAACTAGCATATCTTTCAAGAACTCATATCAATAAATATCAAGATATTCAAGCAAGTATATTCATCATGTCATGTCGAGAATTGGCTATCACGTTTCAAGCAAGTATATAAATACCCTTTCTGGGTCACGCAAGTCATGTCATGTCAAGTCGAGTCAAGTATGAGATTTGTGGAATGTCATTCAACTAGAACGACAAGTACTTCGGTGTAATGTCACACCGTGATCATTACAACTCCCATGGGCACTAGTACTTTCAGGTGCTCCTCCCCGGACCAGATCGAGCCCTATATGCGCCGACATTGATCATGTATTTTTCGACATCCACTATAGTTATAGCCAATATAGAATTTTCAAAGGAATAAGCTTGTAGGAACTTTAAGGTAGATCATATGGAATAGAATTTCAAGGATTGAACATGATATGTAAGGACGATAATAACAGTATAATCATGATTAACGATAAAACTAGGTGGAATCAGCTCCCTAGACGGGTGCTATGACATTAAGAATGAGCGCTCATATAGATATGGTCGCTCGTTCTTGTACATGATAAGGTAGATAGAATTAGTGTCCACAAGTATGGCACATAATTCTTACGGAATATAAATGGCATAGTTTCCCCATTCCATTTTTTCAAGAATATTCTCATGACATCCACATAGCATGTCACGAGGGCCGGTATACCATGTTTCTTTAGAGTGACATGGTAATTTAATCGTGTCATGGGTTTTTATGGTACAACCAGCTCAATCGGCCTTGAGGGAATCCAAGGCATCGAGGAGACTTATGGAGGTCTCTATGGCTAACTCACCAGTCCGAAGGAACGGAATGTCCAACGAAGGGCTCGTATGTCATCGAGAGAATAGAGGGTAATCGATAAATCACTGAGAAACGTGGGACTATACTCACGACTGGAATATAGTGCCATATATGTAACCCGTTGGAAGGGTGTACATGAAACCAACGAAAACTTACATGACAAAAAATGGCGCCGGGGTCATTGTCACTATTTCTTAAATAGCGCCTGGGACTCAGCCACTATTTATTGAGTCACGCCCGTGACCCAGTCGTTAATTTTAAATTCCGTTTCCAGTTCCAGCGTAAATAAATCATGGAATTCTATAGCCTTTTAACACATTGTTTGGTTCTGTTTTAATTCGTGCCCATGGCGCAGCCATGTTTCAAGAAATAGTGTCCAGACCTTGGGCGCTTATTTAGATATAGCGACTGGATGATGGTCGCTGTTCAATTCAGAGTATAAAAGGCATGAACAGTGTTGTTTTCCAATTCAAATAATTTTCTAAGGACAAGAACATGACTAGATAGAGAAAAATACCAGAAATCTAGCAATGTACGCATGTAATTGATTAGATGTCCACATTTCAAGTTATTAAATTTTAAACATGCTGGTTTAATAATTAATCATGAAAGTAGTGACTGCTATACAGTTGCAAATTCAGAATAGCGCCCATGACTGGGTCACTATTTCACTGTAACTCTGAAATTGAAACAGAAAGCCATGATTCACGGCGAAACTATACCAACATGCATGCATGAATTATACATTTATTAACTTAGGCTTATACACTTGAGAACACCTACCTTTAGATGTTGATTTTGGTTGGTAATCGATCAAAGGGTGGAAGATCAAAAGAACAGACAATGCTCTAAGATCAAATAAGTATCCCTTTTAATAACCACAACAACAGAAGAAAGATTGACTTGTCTTTTCCTGTAGCTTCTTAGCACACGAACAGAGGCCGCTTCAATATATTGCAACAGAAGATGTACGTAAGCATTAGAAATTCCTTTTGACAATAGGAAGAAGAAGCAAATCTTCTTCTCGTTCGGCTTGCAGAGAAGAAGAGGGTGCAGTGACAGGGGAAAGAAGAATTTAGCAGAGAGGAAGAACTAGCAACGCTAGCAACGTAATACTAACGCGTTGGGGGGTTCTAATAGGGTATTTATAGGGGTTTTTGGAGTTAAAGTTTGAGTGGGACTAAAACTCTCAATAGGGGTTCTATTATGATTAGAGTTTTGCTTATTTAATTCTTTCCAAAACACTAATACTTCCTAGTTCGAACCGGAGTAATTGGTGTTCACGTTATTTCTTCATTTCACGTTAATTTTTAATGGTTGCAATGTTTGGGGATTTTTATCTTTTTTTATTTGATGGGGTCTTGTTATGAAATTTTATGGGTATGATTTTTCCATTTTCTCTATTTTTTCATGTAATTAGTTTTACAAAATTCTTTTAATTTAAAAAATGGCACTATTCACTGGTTTTGGAATAGCGCCTTCCTATTTGACTTTTTATGTAGATGATGCGCCTTCACGTTGGGCACTATTTACCATTTCTATGAACCCTTTTAAAGACCGATATTGTTAATATGTCAATTCTTTTATCTTTTACTTATCTTTAATGTATTAAAGCTTATCAATATATCATTATTCCTTTAAATAAAAATATAATGGAATAAATGTGAAGTATCACAATTTCTAAATTATGAATAAAATATAAATTGATGTTTCCTTCAAGATTTATTGATTATTAATTCAAATAAAATTATAATGTGCATTAAATGCCTATTAAGAATGGCATGTTATTCTAGTCTTAATTCATTATAATACAAGGGTAGGGTCTATGAGTTCTTTTTATAAGGCCCATTAGGGAATCACGGGGTTGTATACAAGGTCTGGATCTTGATTAATTATTAGTTTTAATTTATTTGGACTTTCTAGTCCTTTCAATTATGAGGGTTGCTACACTCTCCCCCACTTAAAAGAATTTGGTCCCCAAATTCGATCGCATATAATCGTGGAGAGTGTAGAGTATATACCCTTTAGAATAAGTGTGGGAATCGTTTCTTCATAGACTCCTCGGTTTCCCATATGGCTTCGTATTCTGAGCATTTACTCTATTGCACTTTAACCATGGGAATAGTTTTGTTGCTTAGTGTACATTCCTCACGATCGAGGATCTTCATGGGTTTCTGCTCATATGTGAGATCCTTTTGAATCACCAGGTCTCCATGATCGATGATATGTGATGGATCGTGCACATACTTCTTCAACATGGATATGTGGAATACGTTATGAACTTCGGACAATTACGGAGGTAAAGCGACGCGGTAAGCAACCTCGCCAACTCTTTCTAATACCTCAGAAGGTCCGATAAACCTTGGTGTAAGCTTGCCCTTAACACCAAATCTCCTAATTCCACGTCCATGTGATATCTTGAGAAATACGTGATCTCCAACTTGGAATTCGAGATCTCTTCTTCTTGTGTCAGCATAAGCCTTCTGTCTAGACTGAGCCACTTGAAGTCTTTCTCTAATGAGCTGAATCTTTTCAGTGGTATCCCTTACCATGTCTGGGCCTAATAATTATTTTTCACCAACTTCATCCCAGCACAAAGGTGATCGGCAACTCCTTCCGTACAAAGCTTCGAAAGGTGCAATCTGTATGCTTGCCTGGTAACTATTATTGTATGCAAACTCGACCAAAGGCAAGTGATCATGCCAGCTTCCACCAAAATCAATGATGCAAGCTCTGAGCATATCTTCTACCACCTGATTCGTTCTTTCGGTCTGACCATCCATTTGAGGATGAAAAGCTGTACTAAAGTTAAGTCTCGTCCCCAACGAATGTTGTAGACCATTCCAAAAGTGAGAAGTAAAGCGCGGGTCTCAGTCAGACATGATTGAGATAGGTACTCTATGTAACCTGACTATCTCCTTGATGTACAAAGCAGCAAGAACATCAACTGACCAGCGGCTCTTGATAGGCAAGAAGTGTGCCGACTTAGTCAAACAGTCGATGATGACCCATATTCCATCATGTCCTCCTTTAGATTTAGACAGACCCATAGTGAAGTCCATATCGATCTCTTCCCACTTCCACTTGAGAATGTCAAGAGGATGTAGCTTACCGGCAGGCTTTTGGTGTTCTGCCTTGACTTGTTGACACGTGAGACAGCGAGACACAAAGTCCGCTACTTCTCTTTTCATATTGGGCCACCAGAAGGTCCTTTTCAAATCTTGGTACATTTTGGTAGATCCTGGATGAATCGTGTACCTTGATCTATGAGCTTCATCTAAGATCTTCTTCTTTAGCTCTGGACAATCCAGTATACAAGTTCTATCTCTGAATAACAACCTTCCATCTGAGTCTAATTTGAAATCATATTGCTATTCTATTTTGCCCTTGATTTCCACTAATATTGGGTCGTTATCTTGAAGTCTTTGTATTTCTGAGAGTAGATCTGGCTGTATGCTCATAAGTGATAGTGTAACACACCTGCTCTCCTTGTCCATGCTTATATTAAGCTTAGAAAATTGTTCTATCAACTTCCACTCCTGAATCATACAATTGGCTAATAGTGCTCTCGACTTTCGACTGAGGGCATCTGCTACAGGATTACCCTTTCCAGGATGATATTGTATTGTGAAGTCGAAGTCCTTGAGATATTCTAGCCCACGTCTTTGCCTCATATTCAATTCCTTCTGAGAGAAGAGATACTTGAGACTTTTATGGTCAGAGTATACAGTAAGCTGCACTCCGTATAGATAATGTCTCCATATCTTCAGCGCAAACACTACCGCAGCCAATTCTAAGTCATGGACTTGGTAGTTCTCCTCGTGCTTCTTCATTTGGCGAGAAGAGTAAGCTATAACTCTTCCTTGTTACATTAAGACACATCCGAGGCCAATGCCAGATGCATCGGTGTATACCTCAAACTTTTCTCCTTCAACTGATAAAGCTAAGACCGGGGCAGTAGTTAGGTGATCCTTGAGATCTTGGAAGCTTCTTTCACATTTCTCGCTCCATTCATAACGGATCTCCTTGCGAGTTAGCCTAGTGATTGGTACGGCGGTCTTGGAGAAATCCTTGATAAATCACCTATAATAGCCCGCAAGACCCAAGAAACTCCGGATCTCGCTAGCATTGGTCGGTCTTTCCCAATTCCTTACAGCTGCAACCTTTGAGGGATCTACGGATAAACCATCCTTTGATATAACATGTCCCAAGAAAGATACTTCTTCTAGCCAGAATTCACATTTACTGAGCTTTGCATATAGCTGATTCGTTCTCAATATATGTAATGCAATCCTCAAATGATTCTCATGCTCTTCTTTGGTCTTTGAATAGATCAGTATATCATCAATGAAAATCACCACGAACTGATCTAGATGGGGTCTGAATATACTATTCATCAACTGCATAAAGGCTGCAGGGGCATTCGTTAGTCCAAAAGGCATAACAACAAATTCATAGTGCCCATACCTACTCCTGAATGTGGTCTTATGAATGTCCTCATCCTTGATCCTTAGTTGGTGATATCCCGACTTGAGATCAATCTTTGAGAAATACTTGGATCCATATATTTGATCAAATAGTTCATCGATTCTCGACAGTGGATACTTATTCTTGATAGTGAGATGATTCAACTGTCAATAGTCGACGCATAACCTCATGGATCCATCCTTCTTCTTTACAAACAGCACAGGTGCTCCCCACGGGGAAGTGCTTGGTCTAATAAATCCATTCTTTAGCAGTTCTATCAATAGTTCCTTTAGTTCTTTGAGTTCAGCCGGGGACATCCTATATGGTGCCTTAGAAACTGGACCAGCACCAGGGATCAAATCGATGGTGAAGGCCACTTCTCTTTGTGGAGGTAATCCATGTAAATCTTCCGGAAACACGTCCGAAAATTCTTGCACAATAGGGATGTCTTCTATCTTAGTCTCCTTAGTTTCCTTAATGGTGACAAAAGCAAGGAAGGATACACATCCTTTCCTTATTAGCTTGCTAGCTCGAAGAGCTGAGATAAGAGGTGACTTGCTCCGATTCTTAGGCCTAGCATAGACAAGTCCCGAAAATTCTTTGAAGGTAACCTTGCTATTACGACAATCAACAGTTGCCTGGTATTTGGATAGCCAATCCGCTCCTAATATGATATCATATTCCTTCAAATCTAGGCATATTAGGTCGATAGGAAAGTTTCTACCCTCGACCAAGACTTCACAGTTTTGGTAATGATGAGTAATATCGGCTTCGCTTCCGAAAGGAGTAGATAAAACTAATTTTATCCATTCCGGTTCCATAGGTAATGGATCAGCAAACTTCTTGGAAATAAATGAATGCGATGCACCAGTATCAAATAAGACATATGCAGACTTGGAACAAACTTTCAATGTACCTTCCACTAGTCCGCCTTCGTCTTGTTCTGCCTCCTTAATAGCCTGGAGACGTGCATTCTTTGAAGTCCCGCAGTCAATGGCACCTAAGAGGGGGGGTGAATTGGGTGATAACAAAATTTTAACCGAACTATACTCAATTTGACGATTATGTGAGGACACAATGAACCAAGAGCAGGATAAACTAGATCTATCAAAATTAATCACTACAATAACCCTTGGTACTAGGCGGAGTTATCAAATCCGTAGATTCACTCACGCAAACTGTTATCTTTTCGGTAAGAATAACCTTGTCATTCCGAGTCCAGCTTTTAATATACCGAAAGATCTATTTGAAAGAAATCACATAATCTAGATCTACAAGCATGCAAGAAGGGGGATAGGAGATAAGGAACAAACCACAAAGAGACAGCGATTTTAAGATGGTTCGGATGCCACAACGACAACCTACGTCCACCCCTCACCGACAGTGAGGATCCACACACTATCTTGTAAAGTGTTACAAGATCAGACACACACACACATACACTGGGAAAGAGAGCTTTCGTGAAGGTGTAAGAACACCTTAACACACACAGAACTACAACCGATTAAACACACACACACACACACACGGATCTAGGAAGATCCACACACACTGAAATGTTTAACGTTTACAAGAATCACAAATGAAGCTCAAGAGAAAATATGAAATTAGAGCACAAGAGAGGAATGTTGATTTGCTCCCCCTTAATGGATGACAAATGCTTTGGATGCAGCTTGATCCCTTAGATTGATCTTCACTTGAATGGATGAAGAAGGATGAAGAACTCTTCTCGGAGCACTGTTCACGTCTACAGTGCTAGCTCCCTTCTCTTCCTCTTTGGTAGCCTCCTTGATCCACCTTGAGCATTAGGGATTTCTTAACACTCTTGTATATATTTTATAGACTTTGAATGGTCCATGGACTCCCCCAGACCAGATCCACAATTTCTGGAAGGTTTGGTTGCTTAGGGATTAAACAATACCAAAAGGGATGGCTTTTCTCGAAGTGACAAAAAGTCAACAATTATGGGTAGCTCGGGGCTGGCGGTCGACCTGCAGAGGCCAACGGTCGATCGCTAGGAGCATTCCTGTAGCCATTTGGCTGCTGGAAAAATCGATCAACCGCTAGGGTCCTGGCGGTCAACCGCCAGTTTTACAGGTTGCTTCAATTCAATGCTGTGATTTCAGGTCGACCGCCAGTCTCCAAACCTACAAAAATTAAGTGTTAGCCCACTTGAAACTGTCCATAGGTTCGATGCTTGAAATGGGCTTGTGTTATAGTTGATGACAAGTTCGTTTAGGCTCGATTTAACACATGGAAGGATTCATGAACACTAAGTTGAAATGGGGTGAAACTTGATGGTTTAAAGCATGAAACTTCGTTCTAATACAAGGTCCGTAGGAGATAAATGTCTTGAGTTTTGTTATCATCAAAATCACTCGGATATGTTCAACAATCTCCCCTTTTTGATGATGACAAAAACTAGGCATTGACCTCACATGTTCAAACCATTGTGCCTTTGAGCGAGTTTTCAAAACGAAGTCAATCACATTTGAAATTCAGTTGAAATCCATCAGGTTGAAACGTTGAACACAAGAGTTGAAGGCATTCAACATGTCCATTTCAGCACGACATATCACTTCCAACACAAACACTTCAACATATCCACACCAGCCATTCAATACTTATTTGCCACATTGAAAAGAAGTGAGAGAGGAGAGAGCCAATCTTGTAAATTCAAAAAGTGCATTCTTCCATTCATTCTCATTAGATCCATACAGGGTACACTGAATGCAAGAGGTGAAAAGGGACTCGACACACGAGGGAATGCAACCACTAAATGCAAACCACTAATGCAATACAACCAAAATGCAACCAACATGCTCAAACTACAATGCAAGAGACAGACATGCATGCAAGCAGGCAAACACACATAGCATATATAAAAGCCTAATAGCCTACTTCTCCCCCTTTGTGGGGTGGGATACAAAAAGTGGACAAAAGGGACACTAGTGACTCGAGAACAGCTACACAACAGGGTGATCCTCAGATTCCTCGCTATGAACACCATCCGGGGCACCATCAACATGGGAGGAACCAGCAGGAGTAGGAGCACGAGGGAGACGGTCTGCAATGTCATGCAGAGTTTCATCATGATGAAGAAGCCGGCGACGGAGGACAAGAAGGGATTGGTTGGTCAGTCAGAAGGCTTCACGGTTATCTTCATGGCTGGCATAGAGAGTGGCCATGTGGGTAGAAAGATCATCCAGAGCATGAGTGAAGGAGTCCATTCGTCCAGTCATGGTATCCATAAAAGAGTCCAAACGCCCAAGGGAGGAGTCAATGCGGGTTTCCATGCCTAAAAGACGCCTGTCTAGAGTCTCATAGTCCCCCCAAGTGGGATGCCCAGCACCCTGAGTGGAAGACTCCCCATGAAAGTACTGCGGTGGTGGAGGAAGATCCGCTGGAGGAGGCACATCCTCGGGCTGGACTGGTGCAGGTGCATCTTGATGATCTTGCTGTTGGTCCTGTTCTTGCTCTTCTTCACTATCATTATCTTCCCCATAAACTGGGACAGCACGACGAATTTCGCCATTTGCAGCACGGTAATATCCCATATCGGAGAAAATATTATGCTCATTATAGATGTCATCATGGCGGACCAGAACAAACTGCTCACCCTCCAATGGTACCCCGACAAAAGTGAAAACTCCAGTGAGTTGAGAAGCATAGGGCAGGGACCTCCGTAAATGTGTACGGAATCGACTTATCAGTTGAGTCATAAGCCATCCCATATCAACTAATTCGCCATTCATAACATGATAGAACAGGAATCGGTACACTTCAGTCACTTCGTCTCGGCTGCCACTTTTGGGATAAATGAGTGTAGTAAGCATATGATGGAGAACCCGTTGCAGTGCGGGAAAGTGGTTGGCATTGAGCTCAATTAGGTCACTCACACCACGTCCAAACTCACAGCTCGTCATGGCAATAAAACTTGCCTCAACCTCACCATGCCCAAAACTCATGTCTGCACCATGGGAAGAAACACCTAGGGCACGATGAAATAGTTCTGAATTAATGTGAATCTCAATGCCCTGAACCATTGTATACAACCTTCCATTTCTGTCAACCAAATTACCATAGAACTGCTGTACTAGATAGGGATAGTACCGGTTGTATCTAGTGACAAAATCAAGCCATCCCGGTTGCATTGAGAAAACTGTATAAATGTCGGGCAGGATTTCATTCATCTCTTCAAAATCGACAAGACGGGGGTCGATGATAGTTCTTGGAGGTAACCTGGGTGCCGGAGCTTGTGGTGGTGGTGCGGCCAGAGCTTCACATCTCTGAGCACTAGGTTCCCCTTGGAGAAGACGCCGAGCACTCCTTCTCGGTGCCATTTTAGACTAAGAAACCCGCTGAAGATATGATCCTCTTGAGAGGTAGAACTGCTACCTTGGGATGGAGAGAGAGACACCGGGGAGGACTGTGAACACCTTCTTCACGCTCTGGAACTCAGGGAAAGGTGACACGAGCGCACGAACGCCGGTGAGGAGTTGTTCCGAAATGGAGAACAATCGACCGGATCGTGTTCGAAGAGAGGAGATGTGGGGTTTTTAGGGCTTAGAAGATGGGAGGGAGGTGTGCTAAGGTTAGAATGGAGTAAGGGAGAGAGAAGGAAATGCAATAGAATGAGGGAAGGATGGAGAAAACCCCCTTAAAATGGGGTTCGGATGTGGTTGAATCGGGCCGGTTCGCCACTGGCGGTCGACCGGCACGAAGCCAACGGTCGACCGCTGGGGCATAGAAACCCCCCCTTTTTGACCCCGAGAGAAAAAGAGTCTAGCCAGCGACCTCAGTGATAAAAGTGGGCTCTAAGACCCTGTGGACTCCCCCATTTTCACAAAATCATATTTTCCTCCTTTTTTTATCTCTTTTTTTTCTTTTGGTTCTTTTTTTCGTTTTCTTTTGCTAACCCAAGAATGATATCAAGCATGAGTCGACTACGGAATCCCTTGTTTCGAGACTGCTTAGAACACTAGATCACTAGTCCACATTTATTTGTCAAGGAGTATTCAGTCTTCGGAATGTGTCAAGGAAGAAGTGTATAAATATATATATAAGTACAAGCACACATTCTAGGTATTGTCATACACAATAGAAATAAACACACACAATGCATGCATCTCACAAAATCTACCCAAAAGAAAATAACCTAGTGCAGACCTAAGTACGTATGCCCTCGCCCTTGCACATGCCAAGTTCTCTCCTAATTTTATTGAATTGATCCTGATTTAGGGGTTTTGTGAAGATGTCAGCCAGTTGGTTAAGTGTATCAATGAACTTGAACTCAAAGACCCCTTTGCCTATATGATCTCTCAGAAAATGATGCCGAATGTCAATGTGTTTTGTTCTAGAGTGTTGAACGGATTTTTTAGATAGATTAATTGCACTCGTATTATCACATAAGATCGGCACACAATCCACTTCAACATTCAAATCAAGCAATTGATTTTTGATCCAAAATACTTGGGCTCCACAACTTCCGGCGGCTACATATTCAGCCTCGGCCGTTGAGAGAGCTACTGAATGTTATTTCTTAGAGGCCCATGAAACGAGGCACCCTCCAAGAAACTGACAGTACCCACTTGTACTTTTACGATCTACAATGCACCTGGCATAATCCGCATCGGTATAAGCAATTAAATCAAAAGAACTACCGATGGGAAACCACAAGCCAAAATCTATTGTGCCAATAAGGTATCTAAAAATGCGTTTAACAGCTGATAAGTGAGATTCTTTAGGGCATGACAGGTACGAGCACAGAGACATACACTGAATTGAATGTCAGGGCGGCAAGCTGTAAGGTACAGTAGTGATCCGATCATACCTCGAAACAGTGTAGAATCTACTATTTTACCATTTTCATCCTTATCCAGCTTTGTGGTGGTGGCCATGTGAGTTGATATGAGTTTTGCTTCCGCCATCCCGTATTTCTTCAGCAGTTCCATAGTATATTTGGCTTGATTGATGAAGATTCCTTCTGAAGTTTGTTTCACTTGCAATCCAAGGAAAAAGGTCAGCTCCCCCATTAAGCTCATCTCGAATTCTCCTTGCATAATCTTTGCAAATTCATCGCATAAGGTATTGTTAGTAGCTCCAAAAATAATGTCATCCACATACACTTGAACTACTAAAATGTCCTTACCTGATTTCCTTGTGAAAAGTGTTTGATCAACCTTACCTCTCTTGAACCCATTTTCAACCAGAAATGAGGTGAGCCGTTCATACCATGCCCTTGGTGCTTGTTTTAGTCCGTACAAGGCCTTTTGGAGCTTGTATACATGTCGTGGATGTTTGGAATCTTCAAAACCTGGAGGCTGCTCTAAAAAAACATCCTTCTTGATATAACCGTTAAGAAATGCAGATTTAACATCCATTTGAAACCATTTAAAGTTCAAAGAGCAAGCGTAGGACAGTAAGATCCGGACTGCTTCAAGTCTAGCAACCAGTGCAAAGGATTCATCAAAATCAATGCCCATCTCCTGGCTGTACCCCTTGGCTACAAGCCGGGCCTTATTCCTAACAACCAATCCCGCATCATTTAGCTTGTTCCTAAAAACCCAACGGGTTCCAATAGTGGGATGGTTCTTAGGACGCGGCACGAGAGTCCACACCTCATTTCTTTCAAACTGGTGCAGCTCTTCATGCATAGCCTGAGTCCAAGATTCATTTTGAAGAGCTTCATGAATGTCCTTGGGCTCTACTTTTGAGCCATCAAATCTTCCTCTTCTACTTACCTTAGAGAGGACCTTATTTTTACCCCGTCCTCCAAATTACCTATGATGTTCACAGCTAGATGATCCTTTAGAAATGTGAAAGAACTGGGTAAGTCAGGATGCTGCACTTGTGATTCTTGCAGTGTCTCAATTGTAGGATCCTCATCTTCCTCATTTTTGCCTGATATTGCCTTCAATGGTTCATCCTTAGCTTGGACATTTGATGAGTTCTTAGGATCTTCATCTGCATCTAAAGTAGAAGAAATCTGATTTGTCAGTTTTGATTCGGATTCATCAAAAATAACATGAGGACTTTCTTCAACGACCAAAGTCCTTTTATTGAATAATAGGTAAACTCTAGAATTGAGTGCATAACCTATAAAAATTCTTTTGTCACTTTTTTCATCAAACTTACCCAGGTTGGACTTACCATTGTTCAAAATGTAGCAAGGGCATCCAAAGGGTTTAAGATAGGAGATGTTTGGTTTCTTACCCTTGTAGAGCTCATATGGAGTTTTCTTAAGAATGGGCCTTACCATTGCCCTGTTGATGATGTAGCATGCTGTACTCACCGCCTCAGGCCAAAAACTCTTAGGTAGAGAATTCTCACTGAGCATGGTCCGGGCCATGTCTATCAATGTTCTGTTCTTCCTCTCCACTACTCCATTTTGCTGGGGCGTCCTTGGTGACGAAAAATTATGTGTGTACCCCTGCTCTTCACAGAAAATGCTGAATTCATGATTTTCAAATTCACCACCATGATCACTCTGGATGGTGGTGATGAGGTAACCTCTTTCATTTTGGATTTTTCTACAAAACACTTGAAACTCCATCAGGGCATCACTTTTATTGGCTAAGAATAACACCCATGTGAATCTGAAAAAGTTATCAACAATCACAAAGCCATATGATTTTCCTCCTAGGCTAGAGGTTCTAGTTGGACCAAAAAGATCAAGATGTAGCAGTTCCAACGGCCTAGCGGATGAAACAATGTTTTTATTTTTGAAGGAAATTCGTGTTTGCTTGGCTTTTGTGCAAGTTTTTAGTCCGTACAGGGCCTTTTGGAGCTTGTACACATGTCGTGGATGTTTGGAATGTTCAAAGCCTGGAGGCTGCTCTACAAAAACATCCTCCTTGATATAACCGTTAAGAAATGCAGATTTAACATCCATTTGAAATAATTTAAAGTTCAAAGAGCAAGCGTAGGACAATAAGATCCGGACTGCTTCAAGTCTAGCAACCGATGCAAAGGACTCATCAAAGTCAATGCCCATCTCCTGGCTGTACCCCTTGGCTACAAGCCGTGCCTTATTCCTAATAACCAATCCCGCATCATTTAGCTTGTTTCTGAAAATCCAACGGGTTCCAATAGTGGGATGGTTCTTAGAATGCGGCACGAGGGTCCATACCTCGTTTCTTTCAAACTGGTGCAGCTCTTCATGCATAGTCTGAATCTAGGATTCATTTTGAAGAGCTTCATGAATGTCCTTGGGCTCTTCTTGTGAAAGTAAAGCCGTCAAATCTTCCTCTTCTACTTGCCTTAGAGAGGACCTTATTTTTACCCCATCCTCCAAATTACCTATGATGTTCACAACTGATGATCCTTTAGAAATGTGGAAGAACTGGGCAAGTCAGGATGCTGCACTTGTGATTCTTGTAGTGTCTCAATTGTAGGATCCTCATCTTCCTCATTTTTGCTTGATATTGCCTTCGGTGGTTCATCCTTAGCTTGGACATTTGATGAGTTCTTAGGATCTTCATCTGCATCCAAAGTAGAAGAAATTTGATTTGTCAGTTTTGATTCGGATTCATCAAAAATAACATGAGGACTTTCTTCAACGACTAAAGTCCTTTTATTGAATAATCGGTAAGCTCTAGAATTGAGTGCATAACCTAGAAAAATTCCTTTGTCACTCTTTTCATCAAACTTACCCAGGTTGGACTTACCATTGTTCAAAATGTAGCAAGGGCATCCAAAGGGTTTAAGATAGGAGATGTTTGGTTTCTTACCCTTGTAGAGCTCATATGGAGTTTTCTTCAGAATGTGCCTTACCATTGCCCTGTTGATGATGTAGCATGCTGTACTCACCGCCTCAGCCCAAAAATACTTAGGTAGGGAATTTTCACTGAGCATGGTCCGGGCCATGTCTATCAACGTTATATTCTTCCTTTCCACTACTCCATTTTGCTGAGGCATCCTTGGTGACGAAAAATTGTGTGTACCCCTGCTCTTCACAGGAAATGTTGAATTCATGATTTTCAAATTCACCACCATGATCACTCTGGATGGTGGTGATGAGGTAACCTCTTTCATTTTGGATTTTTCTGCAAAACACTTGAAACTCCGTCAGGGCATCACTTTTATTGGCTAAAAATAACACCCATGTGAATCTGGAAAAGTCATCAACAATCACAAAACCATAGGATTTTTCTCCTAGGCTAGAGGTTCTAGTTGGACCAAAAAGATCAAGATGCAGCAGTTCCAACGGCCTAGCAGATGAAACAATGTTTTTTATTTTTGAAGGAAATTCGTGTTTGCTTACCTTTTGTGCAAGCTTCACAGATTCTATCACTTTCAAATTTTAATTTTGGCAGTCCATTCACCAAATCATGTCTAGAGAACTTGGAGATTACTCCAAAACTAGCATGACCTAATCTTCGGTGCCATAACCATGCATTTTCATGATTGTTCGCAACCAAGCAAAGATCATCACAAGAAACATTATCAATATCAACAGTATAGACATTGTTATTCCTTTTTCCAAGAAATTTGATCTCATTTGTGTTCTTGTTCAAGATAATGCAGTGGGTTTCATCAAAAATAACTTTAAAACCCTTATCGCACAATTGGCTTATGCTTAGCAAATTGTGATTCATACCTTTCACCAAAAGTACATCTTCAATAAGAATTTCAGAATTCTTACCAATGTTGCCAATCCCAACGATTTTACCTTTGTCTTGACCTCCAAAGACAACTGTACCTCCATCCTTGTCTTGTAGTGTAGAGAACACTTTCTTGTCCCCTGTCATATGCCTTGAGCACAGCCCAAGTACCATTTGCTCCCCCTGGCTTCAAGACATATCTGCAAGAAGAAGGATTCTCATGCAATTATTTTTGATACCCAAACAAGTTTGGTTCCATAGAAGTTAGTCCAACTTCTTGCGGGTGTTCTCTTTATCCATGGAACATGATATTTAGGTGTGCTTTGTCTAAATCAGCAGTTGGAAATCACATGACCAAATCTACCACAATGAAAGCAATTAGCATGTGAGAAAGTTCTTTGATATCTGTGTGATTTAGGCTGAACATGTTGGGGTTTAGAATTAGAACATGAAGCATGATTATAGTCCTTTTCATGAACAAAGGATGTGGTGATCTTATGCTCAAAAGATTTTTTATTTTGAGGTGTGTACCCCAAGCCTTCCTTTTGGAAGTTGACTTTAACCCCTAATAAGTTATCCATGTTTTGTTTCCCCTTAACAAACCTAGTCAAGGTGGACTGAAGTTCAACAACTTCTTCACCCAAAATCCCATTTCTCCTTTCGAGTTCTGAATTTGTGAATTTCAGAATTTCTTCTTCCTTTTTCAGATTTTCACACACTTTTTCAACTTCAGCCATTTTACATGAAATCTTTTCTTTGGTTCTTTCAATATCTGAAATAGTTTGTAGCAAGCTTTCTCTTTCCTCAGTTGCTTCAAACCATTTCTGTTCCAATTTTTCAAACTTGACAAAGATATCTTCACGTGATAGTTCATCAATTTTCTTTTTAAGAGTTTTATTCTCAGATCTGATTTTCTTATATTTGGCATACAATTTTTCATATTCAGATTCCCATTGTTCATTTGAAATAAAATCAGGGTCCGAATTTACCTCGGTTGAGTCATCATCATGAGCCATGAGACACAAGCTCTCCACGAGCTCTTGTATCTCCTCCTCGGACGGTTTGTCCTCTTCATCGCTCCACGTAGCAACCATGGCTTTGGGCTTTCTGAAATTGTCCCTTTTGAATTTCTTCTTCAGGTCTAGGCACTCTCCCCTCATGTGCCCGGGCTTTTTACATTCGTAGCATATGATGCTACTCGGCTTGCTCGACTCACCCTTGGTTTGAGTGGGCTTTCTTTGCCCTTTTTTGAAGTTGCCTTGGTAATTTCTTTTCTTACTAAGAAATCTTTTTACTTAACGATTGATCATAGACAATTCTTTTTCTTCGTTGCTTCCGTCACTGGACTCTTCTTCTTGAGAGTCGTCATCAGATTGATGAGCTCTCAATCCAATTACTTTCTTCTTCTTGATATCTTCCTCAGCTGTCCTCTTCACATTTATCTCATAAGTCATGAGTGACCCTATGAGTTCATCGAGGGTAAGTGTGGACAGATTCTTGGAGTCTTCAATAACGGTGGCTTTGGTGTGCCACGCATGAGAGAAGGATCTTAGCACTTTTCTTATAAGCTCAGAATTTGTGTAATCTTTCCCAAGACTTTTGAGACCATTCATGATTTCAGTTAGCCTTGCGAACATCTATGAAATTGTCTATTCAAGCTTCATCTTGAAAAGCTCATAGTCTCGAACCAGAAGGTTGGCCTTGGTCTCCTTGACCTCGGATGTCCCTTCATATATGAGCCGCAGTTTGTCCCACATTTCTTTAGCTGAGCTGCACATGGAGACACGAGAGAATTCGTTAGGGTGTATTACACATTGCATAATATTCATAGCATTGAAATTAACAGTGCATTTCTTAATTTCCTCGGATGTCCATTTTTCTTCATCATTCCCAAGTTTGTAACGACCCTTGTCCACAACTCTCCAAACTTCGTACTCTTGAGCCCTCAAGAAAACATGCATTCTATTTTTCCAGTATGAGTAGTTTGAGCCATCAAAGAACGGAGGATGGTTGATGGAGTGACCCTCGGGCATCATACCCTTGTGTGCCATTGATCCGAATCTCACTCTAGATCGTTAGATCTGTGAAACATAGAGCCTTAGCTCTGATACCAATTGAAGTCCCGCAGTCAATGGCACCCAAGAAGGGGGGTGAATTGGGTGATAACAAAATTTTAACCGAACTATACTCAATTTTAAGATTATGTGAGGACACAATGAACCAAGAGCAGGATAAACTAGATCTATCAAAATTAATCACTACAATAACCCTTGGTACTAAGCGGAGTTATCAAATCCGTAGATTCACTCACACAAACTGTTATCTTTCCGGCAAGAATAACCTTGTCAGTCCGAGTCCAGCTTTTGATATACCGAAAGATCTATTTGAAAGAAATCACATAATCTAGATCTACAAGCATGCAAGAAGGGGGATAGGAGATAAGGAACAAAATCACAAAGAGACAGCGATTTTAAGGTGGTTCGGATGCATACACTATCTTGTAAAGTATTACAAGATCAGACACACACACACATACACTGGGAAAGAGAGCTCCCGCGAAGGTGTAAGAACACCTTAACACACACAGAACTACAATGGATTAAACACACACACACACACACACACAGATCTAGGAAGATCCACACACACTGAAATGTTTAACGATTACAAGAATCACAAATGAAGCTCAAGAGAAAATATGAAATTAGAGCACAAGAGTGGAATGTTGATTTGCTCCCCCTTAATTGATGACAAATGCTTTGAATGCAGCTTGATCCCTTGGATTGATCTTCACTTGAATGGATGAAGAAGGATGAAGAACTCTTCTCGGAGCACTGTTCACGTCTACAGTGCTAGCTCCCTTCTCTTCCTCTTTGGTAGCCTCCTTGATCCACCTTGAGCATTAGGGATTTCTTAACACTCTTGTATATGTTTTATAGACTTTGAATGGTCCATGGACTCCCCTAGACCATATCCACAATTTCTGGAGGGTTTGGTTGCTTAGGGATTAAACAGTACCAAGAGGGATATCTTTTCTCGAAGTGACAAAAGTCAACAATTATGGGCAGTTCGGGGCTGGCGGTCGACCTGTAGAGGCCAGCGGTCGACCGCTAGGAGCATTCCTGTAGCCATTTGGCTGCTGGAAAAATCGGTCAACCGCTAGGGTCCTGGCGGTCAACCGCCACTTTTACAGGTTGCTTCAATTCAATGCTGTGATTTCAGGTCGACCGCCAAGGGTCCACAGGTCGACCGCCAATCTCCAAACCTGCAAAAATCAAGTGTTAGCCCACTTGAAACTGTCCATAGGTTCAATGCTTGAAATGGGCTTATATTATAGTTGATTACAAGTTCGTTTAGGCTCGATTTAACACATGGAAGGATTCATGAACACTAAGTTGAAATGGGGTGAAACTTGATGGTTTAAAGCATGAAACTTCGTTCTAATACAAGGTCCGTAGGAGATAAATGTCCTGGGTTTTGTTATCATCAAAGTCACTCGAATATGTTCAACATTCTTCGTTGCCGGGTGCTTCACTTCACCGGCTTGTTCAGTAAGCAACGGACAGTCGGGAATCTGATGATCACGGCTCCGACAACGGAGAGAAGCTCCAACTTTTCTCCAACATTCTTTGGCCTTATGTCCGGCCTTGTCACAATGTTTACACACCACTTTAGAAGGTGTGGTGGTGATGGAGAACGGCTTGTTAATCTTTTTAATTTTCAATTCCTGGGAGGGCTCTCCTCCATTACTTGGCCTCTTCTTGTTGAAATTGGGTTTGAAGGAACCAGAACTAGTGACATGTTCCTTCTTATCTTTCCCACGAATCCTATCAGATAGCTCCGTGGCATCTTCTAGTAACTGGGCTCGTCGTACCATCTCCGAATAGACTTGTATGTCCATCGGCGCCAGTTGTGTGATATATTGGGGCCTGAGCCCATTTAGAAATCTCCTAGCTTTCATCTTCTCGGTACTGACTCGGTGTTTAGCATACCAAGACAACCTTGAGAATTATGCCTCGTACTCAGCCACCGATAATGATCGTTGCTTGAGTGTGGCGAATTCGGTGGCCTTTTTCTCCTGGACTCGATCTGAGAAGTTCTTATTGTTAAAATGTTCAACAAATTCCTCCCATGTAACCTGAGCTTGGTCTAAGGTGGCTTCTACCAACTCCCACCAGCATCGAGCATCTGTTTCCAGTTGAAATGTTGCTAATAAGACCTTCTCTTGGTCTATGCATTGCATAACTCTAAAGATACGTTCAGTTTCTCGGATCTAGTGCTCGGCGTCATCCGGATCAGTGGATCCCATGAACTTAGGAGGGTTCATGTTTTTGAAACTTTGGTGGAGGTTTCCCGCTCCACGGTGTGCACCTCCCTGTGCTACCTGTTGAAGTGCTTGAGTAAGACCTTGGACGGTCCTTTGCATGTCACGCCATTGAGCACATTCTGCGGCCATGGTCCTACAATTACAATAACTATATTAATATGTGATTATGTCAAAAGGTTTTAGTTTTCTAAGTTAACTCAACCCTTGGTTCTACCCAATCTCACCGGTTAAGGGTTTAAACCTATCCTTGGACGTGGGTTTCCTAGGAATTGAATATCCTAGGCTCTGATACCACAAAAACTATCACGCCCCGAGCGCGGAAGGAACCCGTAGTGCGTGACGAGTTTATATCGATCATGTCAATTAGAGCGTTAGTGTATTCGACACAGAGACAGAGTGCGCAAAAGGAAAGATAACCCAATCCTTTATTCAATCTCAACCTCAAAGTAATTCTATTACAATTCACTTAATGGAAATGCTAAGACTTAATAAAGGAAAAGTACAATGAGTGACTCAAGAAAATAGAAAGATAAGACTAGTTGACGCTTGGATAGACGGATGTAGCTCTAATCTCTCCACTCTTGACCTTCCTCATCCGATTGAGTCTCGTCATCGGACTTACCTGAAAAATAGGGGAAAACACTGGATGAGCGAACGCTCAGTAGGAATTATATCTCAAGTGCTAACTTGTTTTAAGTAGATTACAAGTTACATGAATGCAATATAGCTATGCATGTTCACGTAAAACGACAAGAGAGAGTGTATAACAAGAGATAATTGAGTGAACTAGCATATCTTTCAAGAACTCATATCAATAAATATCAAGATATTCAAGCAAGTATATTCATCATGTCATGTCGAGGATTGGCTATCACGTTTCAAGCAAGTATATAAATACCCTTTCCGGGTCACACAAGTCATGTCATGTCAAGTCGAGTCTAAGTACAAGATTTGTGAAATGTCATTTAACTAGAACGACAAGTACTTCGGTGCAATGCCACACCGTGATCATTACAACTCCCATGGGTACTAGTACTTTCGGGTGCTCCTCCCAAGACCAGATCGGGCCCTATATGCGCCGGCATTGATCATGTATTTTTCGACATCCACTATAGTTATAGCCAATATAGAATTTTCAAAAGAATAAGCTTGTAGGAACTTTAAGGTAGATCATATGGAACAGAATTTCAAGGATTGAACATGATATGTAAGGATGATAATAACGGTATAATCATGATTAACGATAAAACTAGGTGGAATCGGCTCCCTAGACGGGTGCTATGACATTAAGAATGAGCGCTCATATAGATATGGTCGCTCGTTCTTGTACATGATAGGGTAGATAGAATTAGTGTCCACAAGTACGGCACATAATTCTTACGGAATATAAATGGCATGGTTTCCCCATTCCATTTTTTTCAAGAATATTCTCATGACATCCACATAGCATGTCACGAGGGCCGGTATACCATGTTTCTTTAGAGTGACATGGCAATTTAATCGTGTCATGGGTTTTTATGGTACAACCAGCTCAATCGGCCTTGAGGGAATCCAAGGCATCGAGGAGACTTATGGAGGTCTCTATGGCTAACTCACCAGTCCGAAGGAACGGAATGTCCAACGAAGGGCTCGTATGTCATCGAGAGAATAGAGGGTAATCGATAAATCACTGAGAAACGTGGGACTATACTCACGACTGGAATATAGTGCCATATATGTAACCCGTTGGAAGGGTGTACATGAAACCAACGAAAACTTACATGACAAAAAATGGCGCCGGGGTCATTGTCACTATTTCTTAAATAGCGCCTGGGACTCAGCCACTATTTATTGAGTCACGCCCGTGACCTAGTCGTCAATTTTAAATTCCGTTTCCAGTTCCAGCGTAAATAAATCCTGGAATTCTATAGCCTTTTAACACATTGTTTGGTTCTGTTTTAATTCGTGCCCATGGCGCAGCCATGTTTCAAGAAATAGTGTCCAGACCTTGGGCGCTTGTTTAGATATAACGACTGGATGATGGTCACTGTTCAATTCAGAGTATAAAAGGCATGAACAGTGTCGTTTTCCAATTCAAATAAGTTTCTAAGGACAAGAACATGACTAGATAGAGAAAAATACCAGGAATCTAGCAATGCACGCATGTAAATGATTAGATGTCCACATTTCAAGTTATTAAATTTTAAACATGCTGGTTTAATAATTAATCATGAAAGTAGCGACTGCTATACGGTCGCAAATTCAGAATAGCGCCCATGACTGGGTCGCTATTTCACTGTAACTCCGAAATTGAAACAGAAAGCCATGATTCAGGGCGAAACTATACCAACATGCATGCATGAATTATACATTTATTAACTTAGGCTTATACACTTGAGAACACCTACCTTTAGACGTTGATTTTGGTTGGTAATCGATCAAAGGGTGGAAGATCAAAAGAAAAGATAATGCTCTAAGATCAAATAAGTATCCCTTTTAATAACCACAACAACAGAAGAAAGATTGACTTGTCTTTTCCTATAGCTTCTTAGCACACGAACACAGGCCGCTTCAATATATTGCAGCAGAAGATGTACGCAAGCAGTAGAAATTCCTTTTGACAACAGGAAGAAGAAGCAAATCTTCTTCTCGTTCGGCTTGCAGAGAAGAAGAGGGTGCAGTGACAGGGGAAAGAAGAATTTAGCAGAGTGGAAGAACTAGCAACGCTAGCAGCGTAATACTAACGCGTTGGGGGGTTCTAATAGGGTATTTATAGGGGTTTTTGGAGTTAAAGTTTGAGTGGGACTAAAACTCTCAATAGGGGTTCTATTAGGATTAGAGTTTCCCTTATTTAATCCTTTCCAAAACACTAATACTTCCTAGTTCGAACCGGAGTAATTGGTGTTCACGTTATTTCTTCATTTCACGTTAATTTTTAATGGTTGCAATGTTTGGGGATTTTTATCTTTTTTTATTTGATGGGGTCTTGTTATGAAATTTTATGGCTATGATTTTTCCATTTTCCTCTATTTTTCCATGTAATTAGTTTTACAAAATTCTTTTAATTTAAAAAGTGACACTATTCAATGGTTTTGGAATAGCGCCTTCCTATTTGACTTTTTATGTAGATGATGCGCCTTCACGTTGGGCGCTATTTACCATTTCCATGAACCCTTTTAAAGACCGATATTGTTAATATGTCCATTCTTTTATCTTTTACTTATCTTTAACGTATTAAAGCTTATCAATATATCATTATTCCTTTAAATAAAAATATAATGGAATAAATGTGAAGTATTACAATTTCTAAAATTTGAATAAAATATAAATTAATGTTTCCTTCTAGATTTATTGATTATTAATTCAAATAAAAGTACAATGTGCATTAAATGCCTATTAAGAATGGCATGTTATTCTAATCTTAATTCATTATAATACAAGGGTTGTGTAATACCCCGATTTCTTTTAGAAATTAATTAGAAATTAAATAGAATAATTCCTTAATAAATAGAATGAGTTATATTTCAACTATTTTATAACAATCCATAAAAATTATATTCTTGTAGAGGATAACACGTTTAACAAACTTATCTTCTGTGGCCAACCCAAATAAAATCTGTAAGTAGGCCGAATTAGTAATTTAAGCCCAAATTGAACACTTAGTTAACCATACCTTGAAACGCCAAATTCGAGCCCAATACCCCATCTAATGAGCCCAAATCGGTGGCAAATGAAAGGTCAGGATGAGAGGATCATTTACCCTCTCTTAATCTCTCGAAACCCTAACCCTAGGAGATGCATTCGACGGAGTTTGGATCGAGTCAACTTTTACGGCGGCATTCACATCGACCCGAATTGCCTGGATGAATACTCCGCGCATAGAAGCCTCCAGAAGGTGTGTGACCTATTAAAATGAAGCTATCTAACCCTAGAATCATTTAGAACCAATGGCGGCTGCAGAGGAGTTGGATCGAGGGAGATCTCGAGCGATTAGTGGCTGCGTGTATCGGCGTCCTTGGTTTTCTTTCTCCTTCCTTCTTCATATTCAGGTAGGTGATAGCAAGCCAAACCCTACAAATAATATATGGTTAGAAGCAGCATCGTGTTAGCTTTCCATTGATGTAGAAAGCCCTAAATTCTATCAAGTGTTCTACGAGAATTTTAGGTTTTAGTAGAAGCATGTCACATCTAGGTTTCTAATTGTTCCTTTTCGATTAAGTAGTGATTTCAGGCTGTAAACATAAAATTGATTCATGCATCTTGTATAGTTTCTCGTGCTCTTTCTTTTGATAGTAAAAGCCTCAAATTTCATGCTTTATATCGTGCGAATTTAGTTTTTTAATTTAACCCTAGAAAGCTCGTCGGAGTCGGGCACGACGAAGGGGCAGCGACCTGTTTGGACATGTGCGGCCACACGTTAGACCGCACATCCCAGACAGGCGGCCCTATGTTTATCGTTTATAGCTTTCTATATATGTTCGTGTCCCTGGAACGTGCGGCCTACCCCTAACCGCATGTATTTCCTGCGGCCAGTTCCAGACCGCACATCCTTCCATGCGGCACACTACCGACCGTCCATATCCAGCAGGTCTTCGGATCTGAGGGGACGTGTGCGGCCAGTCTGTGACCGTTCATTGGGATGTAAGGTCCAGAACCGACCGCACATCTGTAATAGAGCAGATTAAATTGTCATTACATCATGTTATGTTAGTAGACTAATGGTTAATTGCATGTTAGTAACACACCTAATAAACTGTAATTCATGACAGTAAATAATTCTTGCTGATCTATTTAAATTGAGCTTGATCTTGATTCATCTTTCCAATGAATGTCAAATTTTAATTGTGAATCCTTTATAATTGAATGGCTATTAGGTTTATACTTGTTATAACCTTAATCTTGAACCATTGTATCCCCTAGTTTTATTTTAGACTCAATCGAACCGCTGTTACTTGAGTTAATCCGAATTGGATTAACAGAGACTTGCGCGGCTATTGATAGACCGCGTATACCAATGAACGGGCCAGTGGAGACCGTTCATCCCTGGCAGATGCCAATTTTTCTTGGCCGATTATCCTTGATCTATCTTCGGCCAAATCCTGTTTTGATCAGTCCAGTAGACCCTAGGCTGACTAGCAGATAGTGGGCTAGACTCTGGTTCAGTTCCACCCTGCCTATGGTAGCCCGGGAGCCCACTTGGGCTAAATTCTAACTCATGGTTAGGCCATGTGTTGTGCGGCCAGTAATGGACCGTACATCTTATAGGCGGCCCTGATTGGACCATTCAACTCATGAGCGGCTCTATCAGGACCACACATCCTGTCCTCCATTCTGTAACCTTCTGGTCTTGTGCGGCCCTATCCTAACCATTCATATAGAAGGGCGGCCCATCAGCAGCCGTTCAACCTTGACCTCCCGAGGGCTAAACCCAGCTCAGTTCGTGTTAGTGCGGTCCAGTGTCGACCGCACAAGCCTTGAGCGGCCCAGTATTGACCGCATGTCTTCCAGAGACTAGTTTTCCCTGTGTTTTATGGTTTTGAATCCAAGAGCATGATGGTTCTTGATAATTTGAACTCCTGGACAGAAATTCTGGACAGTAATTCTTCAACTTACCCTTGGGATGTTCCGAGGTAAGTTTATACTTGATTATAATTGGCCATTTAACTCTATTAAAGTCTAGACAACTTGGATCTTGGATCCAATAAATCAATGCCAATGCACCGTAGGGGCCCGATCTGGTCCTGGGGAGAGCGCCTGAAAAGTACTTGTGCCCATGGGAGTTTGTAATGACAAGGTGAGGCATTGCACCGAGTGCATGACTAGCGTGATGTCTATGACAATGATCTCTTATCTCTTACTTGATCGTGTTTGACTTAGTTATATTCTTACTTGTTGGCCAATTTCCTGCAATTTCCTATTATATATATTGTTCATAAACTTGCAATTCTTGTAATCTTATCATTCTTGTCATATTGTTATTCCATTCCATTCTGTAGCACTTTCTGTTATTACGTTGTTTTATTCGATCGTTATATCTTTTCTTTCCGTTCATATACATGTAATTAATTGGTTAATCACTTATACTTGCCTGTTGTTACCTACTGAGCGTTCGCTCATATAGTTGTTTCTCCCCTTTCTAGGCAGCTCAGGTGAAGATTCACAGATGGATGGGAATGGGCGAGAGTGATAGCTTGGAGTGTATCAGCTAGTAGATATGTTGAGTTTGTTTAGTGGTTTACATCTAGCTATGTCTTAGAACTGGTGTTAGTTATTGTACCGGAGTCGAGTAGAGATTATGTTTGTTTATGTTTAAGTCGGTTTGTAAGATGTTGATGGTTATTATAATAGAATTGGAGTTATTTCTGTTCATGGTATTATGTTAATTCTTAGCTTAGCATGTTATCTTTACTAGCGTTTTCTACTGCCGGTCCCGATATTCTGCGTCGGGGCGTGACAGTTAGGTGGTATCAGAGCCTATGCTTTCTAATATCCCTAGGTTCTCTAAGTTCTAGGATCCTAAGTTATACTGTAGGACCTATAACCTTGTTATAAGTCTAAGGACCCAACCTGGTGAGATCTGGGTAGAAGACTAGGGTTGAGTTAATAATCTCATTGCACGATTATCCATTCTCGATTGAACCTAATATAACCTATTCCACGTGTAGGCTTTTGCAATGGCAGGAGAACGTGCAGAATGGAGGAACTTGCAATGCACGGTTCAAGGACTTACCCAAGCTTTGCAACAAGTGGCTCAAGGAGGAGCTGCAAATCATGGCACTGGCGACCTTTATCGGAACTTTCGTGGGATGAATCCCCCGCGATTTGGTGGCTCGACTGACCCTGATGAAGCCGAGCACTGGCTTGAAGAGATAGGGAGGGTTTTTGAAGTGATGCAATGCAGCGATCAGGAACGTGTCCTCTTGTCGACCTTTCAACTTGAACGTGATGCGAGGACATGGTGGGACGCAGTGAAGGCTACCCTTGGTGATAGAAAAGTCACATGGGAGGAGTTCGAGGAATTCTTCAATGGTAAATATTTCTCTGATCGAGTACAAGAGAAGAAAGCGGCTGAGTTTGCTACTTTGAAGTAATGAAATCTATCCGTAGCTGAATATGAAGCTCAATTCTCTTAGCTATCTCGTTATGCTACTCATTTGATATCTACCGAGAAGATGAAAGCTAAGCGCTTTCTTAATGGGCTGAAACTGCAGTATATCAACTAGTTGGCACTGATGAAAATTTCAACTTATTCCGAGATGGTGAGAAAGGCTCAAGTGTTGAAAGATACTTTAGAAATGACGGAGAGAATCCGTGAGAAGAGTGTTAAGATTGAACAACACCATACTGGTTCTGGAAGTATCAAGCATGGTCATGGCAGAAAGAGGCCCATTAGCGGGTCTGGTTCGTGGAAGGGCAAGATGCCGAAGATTGAAGACAAGAAACATGGCCCTATTGTTCCATTCAAGGGCGTATGCAAGTATTGTGACCGCCCAGGTCACAAGATGGAGGAGTGATGGCGCAAGCTGGGTGCCTGTTTATGTAGTACCCCAGAATTTATATATATAATTTTGAATTATAAAATAGTTTTCTGAAAATTATAAAGGCCTAAATAAATTAATGAAGGATTATTGGATTAATAAGTCATTATAAGGCTTAATTAGGCTAATTAGTTAACCTAGCATATCTAATTATTATCCAAAAGGTTAATGGACTAAGCCCATTAAGTTTGGCCCATATTCTAGAAGGGTAATTGGCTTATTCACGTATTTTAAGGATAAATACTAATTATATAAGATAATTATATGGATAAATGAATAAAAGAGTTTTATCAAATTGAAACTCTATACACATCACATGTAACGGTCTATCGGGCGACCGCCACAGCCCTGTAACGCACCTAGACACGACCGTTACATCTTGCAGATTCCGTAAGGTGAGGAAATTGCAAAAAGATTGGAACTTTGAAATCCTATCTATAAGAGATCGACTTAAGGAAGCTTATAACATTACTAAGGACTCTTAGGGATTAGGTTCTGGCAGATTAAGGACTTTAGAATCGGTCTAATCTCCAAACCCTAGCCAAAACCCTATAAATATGACCTAGTTCTGAACTGAGCGACCCTTACTTTTGGCTCGTGAAGAATCAAGGTAAGGAGTCATAAATTCGGGTAAGTTCTTTAGAAGCTTTTGTTTAGTATACTTTAGACTAATGGTTCTCCAAATTTTGTGCTAGGAGATCAAGCAACCAAGGAGATAGAAGTTTCCAAAGTTGCTGATTCAACCTTAGCAACCCAGGAATCTGAACGCAAGTCCCCTGAAGATCAGGACATTAGGACGTCTAAACGAGGTAATTAGAACTCAATCCTTTAGAACTTTTTGTTCCCAATAGTTTCATCTTCTTACCCTCAAAATTTCACATCCTTAGGTCAAGAGGCCGAGGAAATAGAGCAGATTGAAGTTGCTGAGTTATCACAAGAAGTACAAGGGACTAAGGGTAACACCTAGCATCAAATTCAAAGCTTTAAGGTTCTAGAAGAGGTAGGTTATCTCATGATTGGTAAAAATAACTTGTTAGGAATAAAATCCCTCTGATTGTGCTTGATTTCATGCATTATAGACTAAGAATTTCATGATTTCATAGTTTTATACTTTCATGCATCTCTTAACCCTAAATGGAAATTTTAAAGGTATTATCTTGTCTATTCACTAAACCCTTGCATATAGTTGGCCTATGCATCGTTATCATGACTAGGACAGTGGTAATATGTTGATTTCCAGGCATGTTATGTTTTCATAAACCTTCACTTTGGTTTACAGCCATCAGGTTCTCTTACGCACCAACGTAAGACCGTCACATGAATGTAACGGCCTTACGATAGACCGTCACAACCTGTTATGCTTTTGTTTGTTCTATTGTCTCTGATGCACGCTAGCAGGAGCTTTACACCACTGTAACGCCCCCTCGATAAACCGTCACACACTGTAACGCTCCTATCCTAGACCATCAGACACTTGTGTTCTGTCAGCCCAAGACAGAATAATAACCAGCTAAGTTTACTATAAATAAGCTTAGATAGCTAAGTTTGGACCTATTATCATGACTTTGAGCTTAGTTTCTGATTCATAATCAAATTGCATGATTAATGTGTCTTAGGTTATTCTAAGTTATGCTAATTTCATTGGCTAAAACTCTATAGTTTTATATTCTAAATCATGATTTTCTGAAGTTGTATTGACGGAGTTTTATCTTGGTTTCATAATGTTACACATTCTTTCCTATCTATAGAGTCATTTCTTTAAGTATATGGCACATATTCCGGTATGTTGTCCATTAGTTCACTTTGCACTATAGGAACACTATTCTTGGACATGAGGACCTCTCTATTGGATATTCCTTCCAATGGACTAGGAAATCTTGTTTTAAGGCCTCCGTAATTCTCCGCGAGCCTGGGATTCTCACTAGGATGCCGAGTTGGTTGTACCATTAAAGCCCATTGATTAGATTACACTATCGATATTTTTAGTTATCAGTAATGTAACGGCTTTACACTGGACCGTCAGGAGCATCTAACGGCCCAATGTACGACCGTCACATTCCACAGTCTGATTTCTTAGTTCTGGATTCAGACTAATGTAACGGCCCAATACTGGAGCGTCACATCATGTAATGGCTCAGTATACGACCGTCACACTACTTGAGTATTTTAACCCAAGGGTTGATATTCCAAGGTTTCGAGATGGACTATTAATGATCTAGAACTTATCATATTGATCAAAGAAACCTAATATAATGAATGGAAGATAAAGAACGTATCGTTATGCTGCCGATTTATTTCCATAAGCATAACCCTGCTTAAGTCATTCTTGATTTCTCATGATTCTTATTGAAGCATTCATTCATTGAATTATTGTTATCATGAGCTTATTGAACTTATTACATTCTTGGCCATATTTTATTGTTAACATGCGTGGAAGTAACTTGATTTATACTTGAAGATACGATCGAGCACTGATTGTGTTCAAGGGCTCTATGCTAGTCCCCTCGATTGATTGTCAGAAACATACTATTTTATAAACCATGGGGTATGATGCTACTGGCGTCGCATTGCGCTGGGAGTACTTTCTCTATAAATAAGTGAAAATCCACGGCACGACATGACATTCTTGTACATGACTTTCTTGCTTGATATTCCACAGAAATTCACGAAGTACTTGCTCATAAGTAAAAGATACTAGAGTGATGATTATGTGGCTTGCTAGTACATTCTCGATACATTCTTGTTCATGAAAGGCCAATATCATGTTCTTATAACATTCTTGCTAGTTCGTACTTACTCCCATTTCTAACTTACATGATCATCTTGTTACTTTGGTTTAATCGCATGATTGATCGCATTCGCATGATTTTTACCTCATTCTTTAGAGCTAAATTGATAATTACTTTAATAGTGCCTTCATGTTGATGCGAAGATACCTACTGGGCAAGTGTGCTCATTACCTATTTCTAATCTTTTCAGGAGATGGAAGTGATTCGAATTCAGATTCAGGTTATACAAGTAGCGGGTCCGAGAGCGAATGAAAGTATTGTCAAGATGAGAGTGAAGACTTAGGAAGTCTAAATTATTTAGATTGAGTCTATGTAATTTTCCTATTTCTTGAGTCTAGTGCATAATGAAAATTGAATTAGTGGTTGTACTTGATTATTTTGAAATAAAGTTGGAGTTTGAGTAATATTGTGCAATTGCATTTGTGTGTGTGATTGTCTTACGCTCTGATCGTTCTTGCTCGCAAGAGGCTTACCATGCCGGCTGTTCGTGCTCCCTGAGTTAGTCTTCCGCTGTAATAAAGGCTCGAGGCGTGACTCTTATGTTGGTATCAGAGCCTAAGTCTCAAGACTTAGGAAGAAGAATCATGTCAAAGGATAAGTCCAAGGTTTAAGGACCCCTACCTATGAACTAAGGAAGAAATTCCATACCCATGTGAGAATTGGGTAGAGCCCGGGATAAGATAATTAATTAGCTTTAAGATTATTTCTCCCAATTTCATGAGAAATAACAAGTTGTTATTTTCTCTCATGTACCTCATTTTACAAATGGCTCATCGTGTAGATTGGGATGGTATGCAATAAACAGTAGCCGGCCTTACTCAGGCATTGCAAACCATAGCGTAAGGTGGCGCAGGGGCAAGGGCTGGTGACCTACATCGCAATTTCCGGAGTTTAAATCCTCCGTGGTTCTATGGTTCGTCTAATCTCGACGAGGCAGAAAACTGGATAGACAAAATGAATCGTATATTTGATGTCATCCAATGCACCGATCAGGAAAAGGTGCATCTCGTAACTTTTCAACTCAACAAAGATGCTCGCACATGGTGGAAGTCGGTTCCGGCACCTCCGGCCAATGCACCTCATACATGGGATGGTTTTCTTACCCTGTTCCGTGCCAAGTACTTTTCTGAGCACGTAAAGGAACGAAAGGCTATGGAGTTCTCCGCTCTTCGGCAAGGAATGATGACGGTTGCCGAATATGAACTACAATTCTCAAGGCTTGCACCTTACGCACCACATCTTATCAGCACCGATCTACTCAAGGCAAATCGGTTTATGGACGGGTTACGACTCGGTTTCATTCAGTAGCTCGGGACCCAAAACATCCGTACTTATGTGGAGATGGTTCAGCGGGCGTACCTATGTGAAAGGACCTTAGAGAAGGTCAAAAAATTGAAAGGGAAAGGAGAAGAATCAAGCCGACGCTCAGATCGGCGTTATAAGAAAGAGAAATTCAACATCACGGAGCCTTACAAAAGTCGTGATAGTAAGAAGAGATCCAGGAATGGGAATGGTGGAAGTTCCCATAAGCAAAAGAAAATCAAGGAGGAGAAGGAGCAGGTCACCACGGCTTGCACATTTTGTGAAAAATTTGGCCATTCGGCTGAGGAGTGTTGGAAGCGTCTCGGCGCTTGTTTACGTTGTGGAAGCCAGGAGCATCGCATGCCGGAATGCCCCCTTATGAAGGACCAGACATCTGGTGGAGGACGTAGGAGGTAGGCTCGCCTCAATGCTGTTCTAGAAGGAGAGGAAGCGCCCAGGGATGATGGACTTATGGAAGGTACTCTTCAAATTTGTTCTCGTCCTGCATTTGTGCTATTTGATATGGGTGCCTCTCATTCTTTTATCTCCACTACTTTTGCTAAAACATTACCAATCGCATCAGTTCCCTTACCTTCAGATCTTACTGTTTCCACACCCTTAGGTTCTGGAACAAAGCTTACCGACTATTATCCTGATAGCGAAGTGATAGTAGAAGGTCATAATCTCCCCGCAAACCTTGTATGCCTTGACATGAAAGGTTATGATGCCATTTTAGGGGTAGATTGGCTTGTAGATAATGATGCTTATATCAATTGTCGAAATAGGATTATATCCTTTCGAAAGCTCGGTCTTCCAAGATTCTCTTTTCTTGGCATCAAGTACAAGAAACACCCCACTATCATATCCTCACTTCACGCTTGTAAACTTATCTCGCGAGGATGTAAAGCTTTTCTTGCTTCTGTCATTATCACTGAATCCAAAGAAATTAACATAGCAGACATCCCTATTGTAAATGAGTTTCCAGACGTGTTTCCATCAGAACTACCCAGTTTACCGCCCGAGAGGGAAGTGAACTTCACCATTGAACTCATTCCAGGAGCAGCACCTGTTTCTATAGCCCCTTACAGGATGTCCCCCACGGAGCTTAAGGAATTGAAAAGGCAGTTGCAGGAACTACTAGACAAGGGCTTCATCAGACCTAGTACATCCCCTTGGGGTGCGCCGGTTCTATTTGTCAAGAAGAAGGATAGTTCTCTCAGGCTATGCATCGATTACCAGTGGCTGAATCAACTCACAATTAAAAATAAGTATCCGTTGCCGCGTATTGATGAGCTCTTCGATCAGCTTTCAGGAGCAGAATATTTCTCTAAGATAGACCTCAGATCAGGTTATCATCAGCTTAGAATTAAAGAAGAGGACATTTATAAAACGGCTTTTCGAAGTTGTTATGGCCACTATGAATTCGTAGTGATGCCATTTGGGTTAACTAATGCCCTAGCAGCATTCATGCAACTTATGAACAACGTCTTCCAGCCATATCTGGACCAGTTCATCGTCGTCTTCATTGATGACATCTTAATATATTCCAAGACGAAAGAGGAACATGAACAACATTTGAAAATAGCTTTACAAACACTTAGAGAGCACAAGCTTTATGCCAAACTCAATAAGTGTGAATTCTGGCTCGAGGAAGTCTCATTCCTAGGCCACATTATTTCAAAAGAAGGTATTGTTGTGGATCATTCTAAGGTAGAAGCTGTCAAGAATTGGAGTCGACCAACGACTGTATCTGAAGTAAGAAGTTTTCTGGGTCTAGCTGGTTATTATAGGAGATTCATCAAAGACTTCTCAAAAATTGCGGTTCCTTTAACTAGACTCACAAGAAAAGAAAATCCTTTTATCTGGTCAGAGGAATGTGAGAAGAGTTTCCAAACTCTTAAGAATCATCTTACAACAGCCCCTGTTTTGTCACTACCAATGCAGGGTGGTGGATTCGAAGTGTATACGGATGCGTCTGGCATTGGCTTATGATGCGTTCTCATGCAGAATGGAAAAGTAATCTGTTATTCTTCAAGACAATTGAAACGTCACGAGGAAAACTATCCCGTGCATGATCTGGAATTAGCAGCGGTTATTTTCACCTTAAAAATTTGGCGTCATTATCTTTATGGAGAAAAGTTCACAGTCTACTCAGACCATAAAAGCTTGAAATATTTATTCTCTCAAAAGGAGCTTAACATGAGGCAGAGGAGGTGGTTAGAATATCTCAAAGACTTTGATTTGGCTATTCAATATCATCCTGGCAAGGCTAATACTGTAGCAGATGCACTCAGCAGAAAACTAATAGGTATGCTATCAAGTCTTATGATAAGTGTAACTAACCTTGTTCCTCAATTTGCCCAGTTGAACTTAGATATTGACATAAAGGAAGAAGATTGTTTCATAGCCAATATCCGAGCTCAACCTACATTGATAGAAGATCTGGTCATGCTGCAAAATGATGATCCTATATTACTGGAAATTAAAGCCAATATGGAACAAAGGCCAGATTTTTCTATTTCTAATGACGAAAGATTGTTATTTAAGGGCCGAATATGTGTACCAGATCATGAGGCTACGAAGAAACTAATCCTAGATGAAGCGCATAATTCCAAATACACAATTCATCCAGGAGGAACAAAGATGTATCAATATCTCAAAAGAATTTCTGGTGGCCCAATATGAAGAGAGAAATAGCTGATTTCGTATCTCGCTATCTCACCTGCCAACAAGTAAAGACAGAGCATTTTAGACTCGCAAGTAAATTACACCCCTTGAGTATTCCCGAATGGAAATGGGAGAGTATAGGGATGGACTTTATTATGGGTTTACCCAAGACCAGAGGTGGACACGATAGAATATGGGTAATCATAGACCGATTGTCTAAATCCGCAAACTTCATACCAATAAAGAGTCGATGGTCTGTGGATATCCTGGAAGCATTGTACGTAAAGGAGATTGTCAAACTACATGGTGTTCCAGTCACTATTATATCTAATAGGGATCCTCGATTCACATCACAATTCTGGAAGGGTTTACAACATTCACTAGAGACTAGATTGAATTTCAGCACAGCTTTTCATCCACAAACAGATAGTTAAACAGAAAGAATAAATCAGGTAGTAGAAGATATGCTCAGGGCTTGTGCTATCGACTTTGGAGGTAGTTGGCATGATCACTTGCCTCTAGTAGAGTTTGCATATAACAATAGCTATCAGGCTAGCATACAAATGACACATTTTGAAGCTTTATATGGAAAAAGTTATCGATCACCAATATGCTGGAATGAAATAGGAGAAAAGCAATTTCTAGGCCCCGACCTTATGAGGGATTCTACCGAGAAGATCAAGCTCATTCAAGAAAGAATGAAGATGTCACAAGATAGGCAAAAGTCTTATGCTGACAATCGAAGACGTGACTTGGAGTTTCAAGTAGGAGATCACGTATATTTAAAGGTTTCTCCAGGTCGTGGTATTCGAAGATTTGGCATTAAAGGAAAGCTAACTCCAAGATTCATTGGCCCATTTGAAATTCTTGAACGGATTGGTGAAGTGGCTTACAAACTGGCTTTACCTCCATAATTAGCAGGAGTTCATGACGTATTTCTCGTCTCTATGCTGAAGAAGTATGTATATGATCCTGACCATATTATCACTTATGACAATCTGGAGATTCAGAAGGATATGACGTTCGAGCAAACGCCAATAAAGATTCTGGAACGAGAAGTGCGTCAACTACGAAATAAAGTTATTCCTATGGTCAAGATTCAATGGAAGAAAATATAGCCATATGAAGCAACTTGGGAAACCGAAGCAGCCATGCGGAAAAGATTTCCAAAATTATTTAACTGTAAGTACACTCTCCGAAATCCATATATTGAATTTGGGGACCAAATTCTTCTAAGTGGGGGAGGGTGTAGTACCCAAGAATTTATATATATAATTTTTGAATTATAAAATAGTTTTCTAGAAATTATAAAGGCCTAAATCAATTAATGAAGGATTATTGGATTAATAAGTCATTATAAGACTCAATTAGGCTAATTAGTTAACCTAGCCTATCTAATTATTATCTAAAAGGTTAATGGACTAAGCCTATTAAGTTTGGCCCATATTCTAGAAGGGTAATTGGCTTATTCACGTATTTTAAGGATAAATACTAATTATATAAGATTATTATATGGATAAACGAATAAAAGAGTTTTATCAAATTGAAACTCTATATACGTCACATGTAACGGTCTATCGGGCGACCGCCACAGCCCTGTAACCCACCTAGACACGACCGTTACATCTTGCAGATTCCGTAAGGTGAGGAAATTACAAAAAGATTGGAACTTTGAAATCCTATCTACAAGAGATCAACTTAGGGAAGCTTATAACATTACTAAGGACTCTTAGGGATTAGGTTCTGAAAGATTAAGGACTCTAGAATCGATCTAATCTCCAAACCCTAGCCAAAACCCTATAAATAGGACTTAGTTCTCAACTGAGCGACCCTTACTTTTGGCTCGTGAAGAATCAAGGTAAGGAGTCATAAATTCGGGTAAGTTCTTTAGAAGCTTTTGTTTAGTATACTTTAGACTAATGGTTCTCCAAATTTCGTGTTAGGAGATCAAGCAACCAAGGAGATAGAAGCTTCCAAAGTTGCTGATTCAACCTTAGCAACCCAAGAATCTGAACACAAGTCTCCTGAAGATCAGGACATTAGGACGTCTAAATGAAGTAATTAGAACTAAATCCTTTAGAACCTTTTGTTCCCAATAGTTTCATCTTCTTACCCTCAAAATTTCACATCCTTAGGTCAAGAGACTGAGGAAATAGAGCAGATTGAAGTTGCCGAGTTATCACAAGAAGTACAAGGGACTAAGGGTAGCACCTAGCACCAAATTTGAAACTTTAAGGTTCTAGAAGAAGTAGGTTATCTCATGATTGGCAAAAATAACTTGTTAGGAATAAAAGCCCTCTGATTGTGCTTGATTTCATGCATTATAGACTAAGAATTTCATGATTTCATAGTTTTATACTTTCATGCATCTCTTAGCCCTAAATGGAAATTTAAAAGGTATTATCTTGTCTATTCACTAAACCCTTGCATATAGTTGGCCTATGCATCGTTATCATGACTAGGAGAATGGTAATATGTTGATTTCCAGGCATGTTATGTTTTCATAAACCTTCACTTTGGTTTACTGCCAGCAGGTTCTCTGACGCACCAACGTAAGACCGTCACATGAATGTAACGGTCTTACGATAGACCGTCACAACCTGTTATGCTTTTATTTGTTCTATTGTCTCTGACGCACCCTAGCAGGAGCGTTACACCACTGTAACGGCCCCTCGATAAACCGTCACACACTGTAACGCACCTATCCTAGACCGTCAGACACCTGTGTTCTGTCAGCCCAAGACAGAATCATAACCAGTTAAGTTTACTTATAAATAAGATTAGATAGCTAAGTTTGGACCTATTATTATGACTTTGAGCTTAGTTTCTGATTCATAATCAAATTGCATGATTAATATGTCTTAGGTTATTCTAAGTTATGCTAATTTCATTGGCTAAAACTCTATAGTTTTGTATTCTAAATCATGATTTTCCAAAGTTGTATTGATGGAGTTTTATCTTGGTTTCATAATGTTACACATTCTTTCCTATCTATAGAGTCATTTCTTTAAGTATATGGCACATATTCCGGTATGTTGTCCATTAGTTCACTTTGCACTATAGGAACACTATTCTTGGACATGAGGACCGCTCTATTGGATATTCCTTCCAATGGACTAGGAAATCTTATTTCAAGGCCTCCGTAATTCTCCGCGAGCCTGGGATTCCCACTAGGACGCCGAGTTGGTTGTAGTATTAAAGCCCATTGATTAGATTACACTATCGATATTTTTGGTTATCAGTAATATAACAGCTTTACACTGGACCGTTAGGAGCATCTAACGACCCAATGTACGACCGTAACATTCCACAGTCTGATTTCTTAGTTCTGGATTCAGACTAATGTAACGGCCCAATACTGGAGCGTCACATCATGTAACGGCTCAGTACACGACCGTCACACTACTTGAGTATTTTAACCCAAGGGTTGATATTCCAAGGTTTCTAGATGGACTATTAATGATCTAGAACTTATCATATTGATCAAAGAAACCTAATATAATGAATGGAAGATAAAGAACGTATCGTTATGCTGCCGATTTATTTCCATAAGCATAACCCTGCTTAAGTCATTCTTGATTTCTCATGATTCTTATTGAAGCATTCATTCATTGAATTATTGTTATCATGAGCTTATTGAACTTATTACATTCTTGGCCATATTTTATTGTTAACATGCGTGAAAGTAACTTGATTTATACTTGAAGATGCGACCGAGCACTGATTGTGTTCAAGGGCTCTATGCTAGTCCCCTCGGCTGATTGTCGGAAACATACTACTTTATAAACCATGGGGTATGATGCTACTGGCATCGCATTGCGCTGGGAGTACTTTCTCTATAAATAAGTGAAAATCCACGGCACGACATTATATTCTTGTACATGACTTTCTTGCTTGATATTCCACATAAATTCACGATGTACTTGCTCATATGCAAAAGATACTAGAGTGATGATTATGTGGCTTGCTAGTACATTCTCGATACATTCTTGTTCATGAAAGGCCAATATCTTGTTCTTATAACATTCTTACTAGTTCGTACTTGCTCTCATTTCTAACTTACATGATCATCTTGTTACTTTGGTTTAATCACATGATTGATCGCATTCGCATGATTTTTACCTCATTCTTTAGAGCTAAATTGTTAATTACTTTAATAGTGTCTTCATGTTGATGCGAAGATACCTACTGGGCAAGTGTGCTCATTACCTATTTCCAATCTTTTCAGGAGATGGAAGTGATTCGAATTCAGATTCAGGTTATACAAGTAGCGGGTCCAAGAGCGAATGAAAGTATTGTCAAGATGAGAGTGAAGACTTAGGAAGTCTAAATTGTTTAGATTGAGTCTATGTAATTTTTCTATTTCCTGAGTCTAGTGCATAATGGAAATTGAATTAGTGGTTGTACTTGATTATTTTAAAATAAAGTTGGAGTTTAAGTAATATTGTGCAATTGCATTTGTGTGTGTGATTGTCTTGCGCTCTGATCGTTCTTGCTCGCAAGAGGCTTACCATGCCGGCTGTTCGCGCTCCCCAAGTTAGTCTTCCGCTATAATAAAAGCTCGGGGCGTGACAGTTTACGTTGTGGCAGTAGGGACCACCGTATTCTCGAGTGCCCTCTTTTATCTGAGCAAGCTACCCCGGTGAAACCACAAGGAATCAAGAGACAGCAAGGCAAGCTCCAGGCTCTACGAGAAGATGAGACAGGACCCGCTGAGGAAGGTGGACTTGTGGAAAGGTACTCTTATTATACATGATAAATCAGCTTTTGGTCTTTTTGATACTGGTGCCACTCATTCTGTTATTTCTCGGAGATTTGCGAAGTCTTTAGCTGTGAAGCCAGTTTTGATGAATTCTCCATTTGAGATTTCAACTCCTATTGGTTCCGATTCAGCAATTAAGTATTTCTATCCTTCTAGTAAGGTCTTGATCAACGAACAAAACCTACCAGCTGATTTAGTTTGTATGGACATGAAGGATTATGATGTAATCCTAGGAGCAGATTGGTTGGCTAAGTATGAGGCCAATGTTCAGTGCAGATCTAGTTCTGTGTCTTTCACTGGACACCCTGGACTTTCTTTTATCAGAATTAGGCACCATAAGTCTGTTCCACTTATTTCGGCTCTTCGAGCTGATAAGCTGATGAGGAGAGGATGTAAGGCTTTTCTAGCCTTTGTTTTTGTGACCCCTGAGCAGAAGACTGAGATTGAAAACTTTTCTGTCATCCGAAATTTTTCGGATGTCTTTCCTGAGGAACTACCAGGACTTCCTCCTGAAAGGGAAGTTATCTTTTCTGTTGATCTGATTCCTGGTGCGACCCCTATTTCCAAAGCTCCTTATCGTATGTCTCCGGCAGAGCTAAGGGAACTAAAGCGACAGTTGATGGAATTGCTTGAGAAAGGGTTCATTCGTCCTAGTACTTCCCCATGGGGAGCCCCTGTATTATTCATCCGGAAGAAGGATGGTTCGATGAGGTTGTGCATCGATTATCGACAATTGAACCAGTTGACTATCAAGAATAAATATCCATTGCCAATGATTGATGAGTTATTTGATCAGATAGCAGGAGCTTAGTATTTTTCTAAGATCGACCTTCGATCTGGATATCATCAGTTACGAATTAAGGAGGAGGATATCTATAAAACAGCCTTCCGCAGTAGGTATGGGCATTTCGAATTTGTAGTAATGTCTTTTGGGCTAATGAATGCACCTGCAGCTTTCATGCAGCTGATGAATGATGTGTTTCGGCCCTATCTTGATCAATGGGTCGTGATGTTCATTGATGATATCTTGATTTATTCTAAGAGTGAGGAGGAGCATGCTGAACATTTGAGGATGTCATTGCAACTATTGAGAGATCATCAGTTATATGCCAAGTTTAGTAAGTATGATTTCTGGCTACGAGAGGTGTCCTTTCTAGGACATATTATCACAAAAGAAGGTATTTCTGTTGATCATTCGAAGGTAGAGGTAGTAAAGAATTGGGATAAGCCTACTAATGTGACTGAAGTGAGAAGTTTCTTAGACCTAGCAGGTTACTACCGAAGGTTTATTCAAGATTTCTCCAAGATTACGGTACCTCTGACATGATTAACCCGCAAGGAGATCAAATTTGATTGGTCAGAAGATTGCGAGCGAAGCTTTCAGACCTTGAAGGAATGTTTGACTACTGCACCTGTTTTGGTTTTACCTTCTGGTGAAGGAGGTTTTTTTGTATACACTGATGCTTCAGGTATTGGTTTAGGGTATGTACTCATGCAGCACGGGAAAGTGATAGCCCATTCTTCTAGGTAGTTGAGGAAGCATGAAGAGAATTATCCTGTTCATGATTTGGAGCTAGCAGCAGTGGTGTTCGCCTTGAAGATATGGAGGCACTATTTGTATGGTAAAGCATTCACGGTGTTTTCAGATCATAAGAGTTTGAAATACTTGTTTTCTCAGAAGGAACTCAATATGTGGCAGCGAAGATGGCTGGAGTATTTAAAGGATTTCGATTTCTCCATTGAGTATCATCCTGGAAAAGGTAATGTTGTGGCAGATGCCTTAAGCCGCAAGCCTATAGCTAAGTTGTCAAGCCTCATGTTACAAGAATGGAAATTGTTGGAGTAGTTAGCTAGTTTGGATCTTAATGTTGACAAGGATCGGGTTATGATTTGTCATATTCAACTTAATCCCGAATTACTGATGGAAATCAAATCTCTGCAAGATGATGACCCGGAGTTGGTAGAGATCAAGGGAAGCTTGGGTAACAGACCTGACTTCATGATGGCTGATGATGGAAGATTGTTATTTCAAGGGAGAACTTGTGTACCTGATGTAGCTGAGATAAAGAGTAAGATCCTCGAGGAAGCTCATAGATCCAGATACACAATTCATCCTGGAGGTACTAAAATGTTCAAGGATTTGAAAAGATCTTTTTGGTGGCCGAATATGAAAAGGGAAGTGGCGGACTTCGTAAGTAGATGCTTGGTTTGTCAGCAAGTCAAGGCAGAGCATTTCAGATCAGCCGGGAAATTGAAACCCCTTGATATACCCCAATGGAAGTGGGAGAGCATTGGCATGGATTTCATTATGGGTCTACCTAGGACTCGTAGTGGATTTGATGCAATATGGGTGATTGTCGACAGATTGACAAAATCGGCTCATTTCTTATCCATTAAGTCTAAATGGACAGTTGATGTTTTGGCTGCTTTGTATATGAAGGAAGTGGTAAGACTACATGATATACCAGTCAACATTGTGTCTGATAGAGACTCCAGATTCACTTCTCATTTTTGGAAAGGATTGCAAGAATCCTCGGGAACTCGTCTGAATTTCAGTACTACTTTCCATCCACAAATAGACGGACAGACTGAAAGGACCAACCAGATAGTGGAAGATATGCTTAAAGCATGCATGATTGACTTTGGAGGTAGTTGGAGTGATCATTTGGCATTGGTTGAATTCGCCTACAACAACAGTTACTAGTCCAGCATTCTGATGGCTCCATTTGAAGCTTTGTATGGTAGAACCTGTTGATCCCCGTTATGTTGGGATGAGGTAGGTGAGAAACAATGGCTTAGACCAGATCTCATTTCTGAATAGTCCAAGAACATCCGTATTATCAGAGATCGGTTGCAAGTAGCACAATCAAGATAAAAGAGTTATGCCGAGACCAGGAGGAGAGCATTGGAATTTCAGGTTGGTAAGCATGTGTTTTTAAAGGTTTCTCCTATGAGAGGAATTCGAAGGTTTGGTATTCAGGGCAAACTGAGTCCAAGATACATTGGTCCATTCGAGATTCTGGAAAGAGTGGGGGAGATTGCTTACCGTTTGGCACTACCACCTCAGTTATCTGGAGTACACAATATTTTCCACGTGTCTATGTTACGGAAATATGTGTATGATCCCACTCACATTATTCAGCATATGGACTTCTAATTGAAGGAAGATCTGACTTATGAAGAGAGACCGATCAAGATTTTGGATCGGAAGCAACATCAACTCAGGAATCGTTCCATACCGATGGTTAAAGTGCAGTGGAGTCGGCGTGGAATTGAAGAAGCTACTTGGGAGTCAGAAGATACTATGCGGAGACAGTACCCTGACTTATTCTAGGTGAGCTGTCTCACTCCCTCTTTTTATTAAGTGCATTGAATTTGGGGGACCAAATTCCTTAAGTGGGGGAGGGTGTAATATCCCGATTTCTTTTAGAAATTAATTAGTAATTAATTAGAATAATTCCTTAATAAATAGAATGAGTTATATTTTGACTATTTTATAACAATTCATAAAAATTATATTCTTGTAGAGGACAACAAGTTTAACAAACTTGTCTTCTATGTCCAACCCAAATAAAATCTGTAAGTAGGCCGAATTAGTGGTTTAAGCCCAAATTAAACACTTAGTTAACCATACCATGAAACGCCAAATTCGAGCCCAATACCCCATCTAATGAGCCCAAATCGGTGGCAAATGAAAGGTCAGGATGAGAGGATCATTTACCCTCTCTTAATATCTTGAAACCCTAACCCTAGGAGATGCATTCGGCGGAGTTTGGATCGAGTCAACTTTTGCGGCGGCATTCACATCGACCCGACTTGCGTGGACGAATACTCCGCGGATAGAAGCCTCCAGAAGGTGTGTGACCTATTAAAATGAAGCTCTCTAACCCTAGAATCCTTTAGAACCAGTGGCGGCTGTAGAGGAGTTGGATCGAGGGAGATCTCGAGCGATTAGTGGCTGCGTGTACCGGCGTTCTTGGTTTTCTTTCTCCTTCCTTCTTCATCCGATTAAGGTAGGTGATAGCAAGCCAAACCCTACAAATAATATATGGTTAGAAGCAACATCGTGTTAGCTTTCCATTGATGTAGAAAGCCTTAAATTCTATCAAGTGTTCTACGAGAATTTTAGGTTTTAGTAGAAGCATGTCACATCTAGGGTTCTAATTGTTCCTTTTCGATTAAGTAGTGATTTCAGGCTGTAAACATAAAATTGATTCATGCATCTTGTATAGTTTCTTGTGCTCTTTCTTTTGATAGTAAAAGCCCCAAATTCCATGCTTTATGTCGTGTGAATTTAGTGTTTTAATTTAACCCTAGAAACCTCGCCGGAGTCGGGCACGGCGAAGGGGCAGCGACCTGTTTGGACATGTGCGGCCACACGATAGACCACACATCCCAGACAGGCGGTCCTATGTTGACCGTTTATAGATTTCTATATCTATTCGTGTCCCTGGAACGTGCGGCCTACCCCTAACCGCATGTATTTCCTGCGGCCAATTCCAGACCGCACATCCTTCCATGCGGCACACTACCGACCGTCCATATCCAGCAAAGCTTCGGATCTGAGGGAACGTGTGCGGCCAGTCTGTGACCGTTCATTGGGATATAAGGTCCAGAACCGACCGCACATCTGTAACAGAGCAGATTAAATTGTCATTACAACATGTTATGTTAGTAGATTAATGGTTAATTGCATGTTAGCAACACACCTAATAAACTGTAATTCATGATAGTAAATAATTCTTACTGATCTATTTAAATTGAGTTTGATCTTGATTCATCTTTCCAATGAATGTCAAATTTTAATTGTGAATCCTTTATAATTGAATGACTATTAGGTTTATACTTGTTATAACCTTAATCTTGAACCATTGTATCCCGTAGTTTTGTTTTAGACTCAATCGAACCGCTGTTACTTGAGTTAATATGAATTGGATTAACAGAGACTTGCGCGGCTATTGATAGACCGTGTATACCAATGAACGGGCCAGTGGAGACCGTTCATCCTTGGTAGATGCCAATTTGTCTTGGCCGATTATCCTTGATCTATCTTCGGCCAAATCCTATTTTGATAAGTCTAGTAGACCCTAGGCCGACCAGCAGACAGTGGGCTAGACTCTAGTTCAGTTCCACCCTGCCTATGGTAACCCGGGAGCCCACTTGGGCTAAGTTCTAACTCATGGTTAGGCCCTATGTTATGCGGCCAGTAATGGACCGTACATCTTATAGGCGGCCCTGATTGGACCGTTCAACTCATGAGCGGCTCTGTCAGGACCACACATCCTGTCCTCCATTCTGTAACCTTCTGGTCTTGTGCGGCCCTATCCTAACCGTTCATATAGAAGGGCGGCCCGTCAGCAGCCATTCAACCTTGACCTCTCGAGAGATAAACCCAGCCTAGTTCCTGTTAGTGCGGTCCAGTGTCGACCGCACAAGCCTTGAGCGGCCCAGTATTGACCGCATGTCTTCCAGAGACTAGTTTTCCCCGTGTTTTATAGTTTTGAATCCAAGAACATGATGGTTCTTGATAATTTGAACTCCTGGATAGAAATTCTGGACAGTAATTCTTCAACTTACCCTTGGGATGTTCCGAGGTAAGTTTATACTTGATTATAATTGGCCATTTAACTTGATTAAAGTCTAGACAACTTGGGATCTTGGATCCAATAAATCAATGCCAACTCACCGTAGGGGCCCGGTTTGGTCCTGGGGAGAGCGCCCGAAAAGTACTTGTGCCCATGGGAGTTTGTAATGACAAGGTGAGGCATTGCACCGAGTGCATGACTAACGTGATGTCTATGACAATGATCTCTTATCTCTTACTTGATCGTGTTTGACTTGGTTATATTCTTGCTTGTTGGCCAATTTCCTGCAATTTCCTATTATATATATTGTTCATAAACTTGCAATTCTTGTAATCTTATCATTCTTGTCATATTGTTATTCCATTCCATTCTTTAGCACTTTCTGTTATTACGTTGTTTCATTCGATCGTTATATCTTTTCTTTCCGTTCATATACATGTAATTACTTGGTTAATCACTTATACTTGCCCGTTGTTACCTACTGAGCGTTCACTCATATAGTTGTTTCTCCCCTTTCTAGGCAGCTCAGGTGAAGATTCACAGATGGATGGGAATGGGTGAGAGTGATAGCTTGGAGTGTATCAGCTAGTAGATATGTTGAGTTTGTTTAGTAGTTTATATCTAACTATGTCTTAGAACTGGTGTTAGTTATTGTACCGAAGTCGAGTAGAGATTATGTTTGTTTATGTTTAAGTCAGTTTGTAAGACGTTGATGGTTATTATAATAGAATTGGAGTTATTTCTGTTCATGGTATTATGTTAATTCTTAGCTTAGCATGTTATCTTTACTAGCGTTTTCTACTGCCGGTGCCGATATTCCGCGTCGGGGCGTGACTGGTAGGGTCTATGAGTTCTTTTTACAAGGCCCATTAGGGAATCACGGGGTTGTGTACAAGGTCTGGGCCTTGATTAATTATTGGTTTTAATTTATTTGAACTTTCTAGTCCTTTCAATTACCAGGGTTGCTACAATAGAAATCGAAGTTGGGAGATTAGCAAGCCGCGTGGGCAGGAAGTAGGCCGTGAGGGCCAAGATTGGGCTGTACGAGCCAGAACTGGGAAAGCAGGCTGCGATAGCCAAAATTGAGTTTAGTTTTTTTATTCAAGCATGCATGCATTCGTTAGTAGACATAACATAAGTATAAATAAGGCAGCTCCCTCTATAGGGGATGGGATAGGGACATCGCCTATAATTCGCAGACAAGGTGCGGGCCAGAAGGCACAGCTAAGGGGTGGTGCACCCGTCAAGAGGATATCGCATGTCCTGCATACATAGCTTAAATTCACGCATTTCGCCCAAGGTAACTCTTTGTGGAGCGAAGGAACAAACGTGTGAGCAAAAGGCTCTAAACATAGGGATATGCAAGTTTTCTAAGCAACACTCGAGGGTTACTCTGGCGCTTACACATGGGTTTCAGGCTCTCAGTTTCGATAGCTTCGCACAGCCCCCAGCTGTTTATTTTTGTAGCGGATTTCACCGTTCGGCGTGAGTCTCCTCATATGTCTAAATGGGGATTCTCGACTACTAGGCTTCATCCTTATTATAAGTATATTGCGGATTCCATCGTTTGATGCAAGTTTCGTCATGTGTCTCTGTTGAGTTATGGTTTTGATGACTGTTGTAATTGTTCAGTTATGATTTTGATGATAACTAAACTTAATGTGTGATTGAGTGATGATAACTTCATGTTCACTTTTGATTGAGATGGCAAATGACAATGGTTACATGGCCTTGATCCTTGGTTTGCATAAATTGGTTTTACAAGAGGCAAGAGGTTTCATAACCTCTCTAATGTGAGCAAGCATGGTATTAACCCTGACTATTTTGCTTGCAGGATTAAACTCATGGCAGTCACTTGGTGAACCTAACGTGTGGATAAGCATCTTGCTGTTCTACAATCCAAAATAGGTGGTATATGTCATTTACTGTCAAGAACTGTTGGTGAGACTCTTACCTTGTGTATCTCATGCTTAGCATCGATCTCACCCTGTGTATCTCATATACACACCTCATTCATGCTCATTAAACATGAAACCCTTCTGGCCATCGTGCGCCCTCGCCCGGGGATCGACCGTTGGTGAGACTCTTACCTTGTGTATCTCATTAAACAAAAATTTTGATAAATGCTCAAATGGTTTGCATGAACTTCAAGCATCTATCATATGGATGTTTAAGCTATAGTTCTAATCAACTATCCATGTGTTTGCAGGTCAAAGACTTAGTTGACACCTTCAAGACTATCAAAGTCGATGCCACAGATGAGAATGGGCTGCTAAAGGAGTTAAGCGGTTGAGCTAACGACTTAACGGATTGAACCGGGAATCCCGGGGGTCTGCCCAGCTGGCGGTCGCCCGCCAGCTTAGGGGCGGTCGACCGCCCCTGCCAGGAACCCACTGCCTACAGTTCTCTCAGTGGCGGTCGACCGCCAGCCCAGTAGCGGTCGACCGGAATTCCCAGGGATCATCCGTTTACAGGTTTTTCAGTAGCGGTCGACCGCCAGAAGCTGCAGGTCGACCGCCAGCCCCGAGCTGCCCATAATTGTTGACTTTTTCCACTTCGAGAAGAGGCCTTCTCCTTGTAATTCTTTAATCCTAATGACACCAAATCACCCACAAAATGTAGATCTGGTCTGGGGGATGTCCATAGACCATTCAAGGGCTATATAACATCTCATTTGGAGCTATAACCCTAACCATCCAAGAGATCCAAGGGGAGGCTGTCCAAGGAGGAAGAAGAGGATCTCTCACTCTTTCTTCTTCTTCTTCTCTCTTTCTGCTTCTATCTGCTTCTTTGATCTCTCTTGCTCCATCAATCTTCTTCTGAGGAAGAAGCTTCGTATTTATAGCAGCAGCAGCTAGGGCGTGTGCAGGGCTTGTGCCCTTTTTGTCCAGAGATAACCTCAGATCACGTGCCAGGTGCCAACCTCGGATCACGTGCCCAAATTTTTTTCTTCTCGAAGCATATACCTGTCAAACAGTCATAAGAGGATACACTGAGTAAGTTTATGTTTTGAACAGTGCACGTAGTATGTATGCTAGCAGGCAATGTATAGACTTGAGATGAATGATAACGAGTGTATAGACTTCATTTGTGAGATTGAACAAATGCAGATAAGGAAGTCTACACATTGAATCTTGGATGCTCGGACATGCAGTCAACCACTGTACAGACTTTAGATGCATGCATGCGATATCAATGTACAAACTTGCTGGATTGTAATGCAGAATGCACTTAAACAAAGTATGCACAATGAGGATGTATAGACTTTGATTTATGCATGCACAGACTTGAATGAAGAACAAGCTATAGAGACTTCAGACTCAGTTGCGAACTGAGCTAAAGAATGTATAGACTTGCTCAGCTATCAGCTAATGGATGTACTGACTTAATGAGATGTATAGACTTGTGTTCGTGCAACACATAGGATGTACATACTTGATAGCCTGCAGCGATGTACAGACTTGACGTTTAGGTGCATTAGAAAATAATGTACAGACTTGCTGTAATGAACGATGCCCAACTGCATAGTGTATGGACTTAGAATGCATGAGACATCAATGTATAGACTTGCACGAGCAGGCGACAATGTATAGACTTGATGCGGCTTCAAAGCAACCATGTGCAGACTTTATCGATGTACAGACTTCACGCGATGTATAGACTTAGTGTTCTGAACGTAGGTATAGATAAGGAATGTATATACTTTAAGTGTGGATGACCAGACAATGTATAGACTTGCACATATGCATGAACAAGTGGCGATATACAGACTTGGCCAATGTACAGACTTAGCAGTATAGCATGAGACGCTAAGTGAGACGAGAAATGCATTGGCTGTACAGACTATGAAGCATGCATGGAAATGTTGCACAGAGACGCTAAATGAGACGGAGCAATGTATAGACTTAACGATGCAATGTTCACACGACCTTAGACGCTAAGTGATACGAACATGGCGATGTGCAGACTTTAGTTGAACGATGCATGCAGAAGGAATGTACAGACTTGCTATGACATGTGTGCAGACGTCACCAGTGTACAGACTTGCTGTGACATGTGTGTAGACGACACCAATGTATAGACTTTGGAAATGCTTGAAGCACACGATGTATAGACTTGTTCAATGAAGCAAAAGGGTTGCATGGACTTTGTGTCATGAAACCTCATGCAATGCACAGACCTAGTGCTTAGACATTTTGTTGCATGGACTCCACAGAGTGTATGGACTTGAACAAAGATAGAAATGTGCAGCCTTTGTGTAATATGCAAGCAATGTGCAGACTTGCTAAAAAGGAATGTGTAGACTTGCTGTAATGATGCATGAATGTTACAGCAAAGAATGTATAGACTATATGGCGAGTAAGCGACATGACGAATACACCGATGCAAACTATGCAGAACTCTGTACAGACTTTAAGTGATGCGTGTAGCGATGTACAGACTTGTTCAATTATCAACAGATGGATGTATAGACTTTGAACAAAGATGAACCAGTGAAGCACAACATAAAGCAACCGACACAGCATAAAGCAACCAAGTGAACTGTATGTCTGCACTAATGCAAGATAACACATTCATATGCCCAAAGCAGAACTATCATTCAGACACAGATGTTCATGATATGCAATGCTGACTCATAGTGTTTGCTATCATCAAAATCACAGGGGCACAACAATCTCCCCCTTTTTGATGATGGCAACACTATGAGTCACACTGACTCATGTCAAACTATTCTCCCCCTTTGACTTCATCAAAAGGAAAATAGTTTGAGATGACAAATACAAACATAAATGACATGAATAAAGTAAATACTCCCCCTTTGACTCAGTCATTTAGACATGAAAGACACAGAGGCAGTTAAACAATGAAGCACAAATCAAGACTATGTTGCAGATGTATGCTCTCCTATACCTGCCAGATAAGATCATGCACAACATGTGACCCTACTCCCCCTGAGAAACTGAGGTGAGAAGAAATAAGAATAAGGTATGGTGAAGGATAGCCAAGAAGTGACAAGCAGGTTAATCTCCCCCTTAAAGCCAGAAATGAGTTGAGGTATGACAAGAGGTGATAAGCATCTATCCGCAAAAACACATGGGCACTCAAGGATTACCACAATCTGTAAGCACAATGAATGAATGAGGAAGCAAGATTTTCGTTAGCACACCAAATTCATAATTCTTGATAACCGAATTTCAGACTCTTCAATTATAATAGATTATGAATGAGTTGAAACTTACTTTCATGATTTAAGAGTGATGTATTCAAAGTTTATCAAGAAAATTCAATACTCATATCTGAAACACCTTTTAATAGAAATGAACCAAAAAATACATCTGATATTCATGTTTAACCTCCTTCCATCTTACTCATTTAAATTCAATGACTCCTATGGAAGTTACACAAGATAATATTGAGATTAAACAGAGATAAATGTGTCTAAACTTGTCTTTAGTTTTTCAGAATTTTCTATTGATCAACACTTATTTTTCCTGAGCAAGTTTGGTTCAGTCAACACCTTTTTACGTGAGGCACAATACGTCTTAGGTGAAGTGACCCAGTTACTCAGTGTGACAACCATATTACCTCTCAAGGAGAGCAGAGTTAGCAATGTGGAGTGTCTTTTTACATGAGGAGACATCTTGATCAGAGGCCAGAATCCCCAGTTACTCAACACAACCATGCCATTGCTCTGCCAGATTTTCAATCATTTTTATAAGAAAGGTAACTATGGCACTTCATGACATGGGGTTACTCTATTTCTTTGATAGAGACCCCAGTTTCTCTGTGACCAAAGTCATTGCTCTTATTTTAAATTTTTAAATGTTTTCAGATTTTTCAAACAATGCTCAATACACTGAAATGTTTAAGAACAATACTTTCTACATGTATCTTAACCAAAGATAGCCATGTCTTTTAAAATTTCAGATTTCAGAAGGTTTTGCATGAAGTTCATGAGACAATTGGTTAAGATTTATTAAGCATGATGATTCAGATATTTTCAAGAATTCTAAATCTAGACTTAGGAAATACATTAGACTTAAATCAATTTGATTTATCAAAACATTCTTAAGCCAGTATAATAGAAGATTCTTCTTTTCAGAATATTTCAGATTTATGATTAGGGTGCACTGACTAAAATCTTTCCTCATTTAGATGAAGCAACAAAACATTTTTATTGAGAGAACAGTGCAATTCAGAAGCCAGCATTAAAGACTAAAATCTAGTCAGATTAGCTTGGACCGGTCTTGACAAGATATGAAGAAATGTGAATGATAGGAACAAGCTAGCAATTGAACTCATAGCAGACAGACTCAATAGCTGACAGAAGTGCCATGAAAAAAGTTGAGAGAAGCTCTTCTTCGAAAAACTTAATGAATAGAAGGCAGAATTCATTATCAAGAGAGATAGAATGAAATCAGATGAGAGTTATTCAATTACTAGACAAGAGGTGTTCAGAGTGTGACAAACTAAACCCCAATTTTTAAATGCTCCCCCTGTCTAGATGCATCATGTGAAGGATAAAACATAAGCAGCAATATGATTGATCAAAAACAGTTGGACTCCCCCTGACTATATGCATGAAATGTATTGAAAGCACATCACATGATATCAAATTTTACATTCAGATATGATTCATGCAAATTAGACAGAAGAGAATTTCCATAAGCATGATTGTGCAATTCATATTTCAGAAAACTTCAGATCAACATGATATGCAGTCATTTCAAGTTCACAATTTCATATAATGGAATTTAAACTGGATGGTAGGAACAAACCTGAAGAGCAGGATCCTGGGGTCTTCCTGTTGAGTGCCCTGGTTTATTTACCCTTCTTTTTCATACCAAGGCACACCTGTAGCATGTTAATCAACTTGATCCTGCAGGGACCCAAGCAGCTTTGGGTCCTGCGTTAGCCCTGATAGGTGTTCTAAACAATCTCTTAGCAACATGGTCATCATGATCCATCAGGTAGCAATTGTCCATAGAATGTCCAAATTTTCCACAATATCTACATGAAATGACTGGTTTCTGGTTCTTATGATGCATAGTAACAGCAGTATGAGGTTTATAAACATGATCATAAGATTTTCTATTATATGCATGAACAGTTTGATTCTTATTCTTAATCAGCCAACATTCAGCAGATTTGTGACCTTGCTTACCACAGTTATAGCATGAAAATTTCACAAATGGTTTTGCAGGGAATTTGACAACATGGGAGTTAACAGAATTCTTTTGAACATGCCAACAGTCCTTGACTGTATGGCCATTTTTCCCACACTCGAAGCATCTGATATGCTTACTTTTAAAGACATTTTTACCTCAAGTGGATCCAAACTAGCACTCAGCAGCCTTGTGCCCAGGCTTATTGCAGTTAAAGCACACAATGTGCTGACTAGACTTGTGTTTAGTTTCATATGGACCATGAAGATGCATGGAAGACCTGGCATGCAATTTATTGTCTTCTTTCATGATAAAGCAGTCATTCATGAGATGACCATGCTTCCCACAATAGTAACATGAAGCATCAGGCTTTCTAGTAGCATGGTTTCTATCAAAAGAATTTCTAGAATGTGATGTTTCACTAGCATGCTCATCCTTTAACAACAATCTACAATCTTCCATTACATGACCTACCTTCCCACAATAATAACATGACCCCTTTTTAGTATGAGTGTGTGAGAGATCATGTGACTTGTGTGCAGCATTCTTCGTACCAACAAGAGTGTCTTTGTCCTTTTTCTGTAGATTTTTATTCTTTTTCAATTTTTGAGTTTGTTCTACAATTTTGGGACTGACAGTGAATTTTTGTGCAGTAAATTGAAAAATAGAAGAACCAGAGGTTTTGTTTTGATCAGAAGCTTTTACAAACACAGTAGAAGTTTTATTCCCATTAATCCTCTTGTTTGTCGGACTATAACCCAGTCCCTCTCTTTGAGAATTAACATTATTTCCAAGAAGCTTATTCAGATTGTCCTTTCCTTTGACAAATTTTGATAGAGAATTTTTCAAATCTTGAATCTCAGAATTTAAGACATCAATATTAGCTTCATATCTGGACAGATCTGTTTCACAGGAAATGACTTGTTGATGCAAGGCATCATTCAGACTTTTGAGTTTTTCAACTTCATGTTTTAATTTTATTTCATTGTCAGCTTTAGATATGGACTTGTAAAGATCATCAACTTCTTGTTGAAGGGATGTGATTGTAAGCTCATATCCAGCAATCTTCTGTTCACAGCAAGTGACATTTCCACTCAACATTTGGTTGATGGTTTTTAGACTCTCAATTTTTTGTTCTGCATCCACCAACCTATCAGAATTATCCATGCTCACACGCTTGCCTTTTTTAATTGTCAATAGCCTATCTGACAGTTGGGTGTTTAAATGTTTCAACTTGTTGATTTCCTCTTTCAATTTCCTATTTTTCTCTAGGAGATCATCATCAAACATCCAATCATTTAAGGAAGACTGACATTCATAAAACTTTTCTTGTTGTTTCTCAGATTGAATTTTGTTGAGATTTTTCTGAATCTCTAAATTTATTACTCTATCAGCCTCCAATTTTTCAGAGATCAATCTGTTTTCTTTTTCAAGACTCATTGATTTGTGTTCAAATTCTTTGGACTGATTTTTGAGTTTTTCATTTTCAGATTTCAATTCGTCCAATTTAGAGCTGACACACTTTAAATCTCTCACCAATTTTTCATTCTGAACAGACTTAGATGAAGTCTTCTTCAATTTAAGGATTTCATTTTTTAAGGAGACATTAAGACTTTCTGAATCAACTTTCTCCTTTTCATAGACAGTTAGTATTTCTTTTAGTTTTTCAAATTCACCTTCCAGAGAAGGAGTCACTGACCTATCTCTTTCTATTGCAATCCATTTTTCAGAGAGAACAATATTCAGAACCATTAACTTTTTATTTTGATCCTTGAGGTACCTATTTTCTTCAACCAGCTTGTTTTCAAATTCTTCAGCTTCAGTTTTCTTTTCTAGCAATGATTTATTTTCTTCTTTCAGAGATTTGATTAAATCCTTTTGAAGATTATCATTAGAATCAAGATCATTTATCAAGTCTCTTAAAACTGCACATGTATTGCAAGAATCCTTTTCTTTAATGAGTTTATTTGTTAAACTCTCATTTTCGGATTTCAAACAGTTCATTTCATTCCTTTCTCGACTCATGTCTGACTTTAGATTTTCATTTTCAACTTTCAGACTTCTGACCTGATACAACAATTCTTTTCTTAATTTCTTCTTCTCAGATTTAACTTTATCGTATTTCTCAATCAAATGCTCATTCAACATAATCAATTCTTCAATACCAAAATTACCAGTGTCAGAATTCACCTGAGATGAAGTTTCCTCCTGTTGATCAGAATTGTAATCACCCTGGTTGCCTATCAAGCATTGATCCTGTTGCTCCCCATTTGTAGCAGTTATTCTATCCAATATTTCCTTTCCCGAAGCGCACCTGAGAACAAAAGGAAATCTATCAGTATTAACTACAACTTTCACAATATTAAGAACTGTGAGATTATCACGGTTCTTTACACTGTCCTCTCTAGACCACTTGGTCTCATCAAGAGGTAATTGGTGTGGGCCTTTTGAAACCAAACTCCATAGATTAGGGTCAATGGAATTCATATGAACAAATAGGCCGCCTAACCAACTGCTGAAATTAGAACCATCAAACACAAACGAAAGGGCCATTTAAACCAGATAGCAAACAGGTTCAACGCACAAGACAATCGATAAGTAATGCACCAAAAGCAATAAAGCACCAAAGATAGCAGGATCCTCTGCAGATTGTTGGATCTGGTAGCACAAAGAACCCGCTCTGATACCAATTGATAGGGTGCAAGGCCCGGATACAGAGGGGGGGTGAATGTATCCCTCTTCGAAATTGCCCAAATTAAAATTTCGCTCTCTTAAAATTTCGCTCACTTCACAAATTTAAGCAAACTGAAAAGCTAATCAAATCTTCTATTGAACCTGTAAGCAAGCACTTGGAGCGCGCCTATGCATTCATCTAGCAGAAGCAAAGGAAAGTAAACAACCCACTGCACAGAAGATTTTTTAGGTGGTTCGATTCACAGACCTACGTTCACCCCTCACTCCAAACCGGAGTGAGGCTTCCACTAGCAACAGCTAGAACCGCAGACTCAGTCTGCAACAGACGCTGCCTAACAGCTTGACAAACCAAGGGAAACAAATCCCTCAAACCAAGCTCTGCAACCCACAGAAGCTTGACACCTGGACTTGCTACCCACAAGACCAGAACCGGAGGGCGAGCCTCCCTTCCTCTAAACTAGAGGGAAAACACAAGTGACACCCAGTCACTTGCCAACCGGAGGAAAACCTCCCTTCCTCCAAACAGAGGGAAAACACAAGTGACACCCAGTCACTTGCCAACCGGAGGAAAAACCTCCCTTCCTCTAAACAGGAGGGAAACTAGTGACACCCAGTCACTAGCAACCAGAGACAAACGTTTCTCTTCCTCCAGACCAGGAGGGAACCCACAGGTAGCAACCACTACCTTCAAACCCGGAGTCAGAGACTCCCTTCCTCTGAAACCTAGAGGGAACCACAAGTGACACCTAGTCACTTGTAAACCAGAGGTCACGGACCTCTCTTCCTCCACACCAGAGGGAACACCGACCTCAAACCAGAGAATCAGAAAACATAGTGATCAAATGGAAAGAAAACAAAAGATAGGACCACAGCGACTGAAAGCTGGAAATGAAACACAACAGGAATGTGGCTCTCGCACGGAGCTGACTGGCCTGGATTTGATCCACGGTCCAGCAGGAACAGATCTTCAAGCAGCTTCCCTTCTTCTCCTCTAACTCTCTAACTCTCTATCTCTCTTCTTCTCTGCTGCGCTTCTCTTCTTCTCTCGATCTTTGCTCTCAAAGGATCTCTCACTCTTTCTTCTTCTTCTTCTCTCTTTCTGCTTCTATCTGCTTCTTCGATCTCTCTTGCTCCATCAATCTTCTTCTGAAGAAGAAGCTTCGTATTTATAGCAGCAGCAGCTAGGGCGTGTGCAGGGCTTGTGCCCTTTTTGTCCAGAGATAACCTCAGATCACGTGCCAGGTGCCAACCTCGGATCACGTGCCCAAACTTTTTTCTTCTCGAAGCATATACCTGTCAAACAGTCATAAGAGGATACACTGAGTAAGTTTATGTTTTGAACAGTGCACGTAGTATGTATGCTAGCAGGCAATGTATAGACTTGAGATGAATGATAACGAGTGTATAGACTTCATTTGTGAGATTGAACAAAATGCAGATAAGGAAGTCTACACATTGAATCTTGGATGCTCGGACATGCAGTCAACCACTGTACAGACTTTAGATGCATGCATGCGACAGCAATGTACAAACTTGCTGGATTGTAATGCAGAATGCACTTAAACAAAGTATGCACAATGAGGATGTATAGACTTTGATTTATGCATGCACAGACTTGAATGAAGAACAAGCTGTAGAGACTTCAGACTCAGTTGCGAACTGAGCTAAAGAATGTATAGACTTGCTCAGCTATCAGCTAATGGATGTACTGACTTAATGAGATGTATAGACTTGTGTTCGTGCAACACATAGGATGTACATACTTGATAGCCTGCAGCGATGTACAGACTTGACGTTTAGGTGCATTAGAAAATAATGTACAGACTTGCTGTAATGAACGATGCCCAACTGCATAGTGTATGGACTTAGAATGCATGAGACATCAATGTATAGACTTGCACGAGCAGGCGACAATGTATAGACTTGATGCGGCTTCAAAGCAACCATGTGCAGACTTTACCGATGTACAGACTTCACGCGATGTATAGACTTAGTGTTCTGAACGTAGGTAAAGATAAGGAATGTATAGACTTTAAGTGTGGATGACCAGACAATGTATAGACTTGCACATATGCATGAACAAGTGGCGATATACAGACTTGGCCAATGTACAGACTTAGCAGTATAGCATGAGACGCTAAGTGAGACGAGAAATGCATTAGCTGTACAGACTATGAAGCATGCATGGAAATGTTGCACAGAGACGCTAAATGAGACGGAGCAATGTATAGACTTAACGATGCAATGTTCACAAGACCTTAGACGCTAAGTGATGCGAACATGGCGATGTGCAGACTTTAGTTGAACGATGCATGCAGAAGGAATGTACAGACTTGCTATGACATGTGTGCAGACGTCACCAGTGTACAGACTTGTTGTGACATGTGTGCAGATGACACCAATGTACAGACTTTGGAAATGCTTGAAGCATACGATGTATAGACTTGTTCAATGAAGCAAAAGGGTTGCATGGACTTTGTGTCATGAAACCTCATGCAATGCACAGACCTAGTGCTTAGACATTTTGTTGCATGGACTCCACAGAGTGTATGGACTTGAACAAAGATAGAAATGTGCAGCCTTTGTGTAATATGCAAGCAATGCGCAGACTTGCTAAAAAGGAATGTGTAGACTTGCTGTAATGATGCATGAATGTTACAGCAAAGAATGTATAGGCTATATGGCGAGTAAGCGACATGACGAATGCACTGATGCAAACTATGCAGAACTCTGTACAGACTTTAAGTGATGCGTGTAGCTATGTACATACTTGTTCAATTATCAACAGATGGATGTATAGACTTTGAACAAAGATGAACCAGTGAAGCACAACATAAAGCAACCGACACAGCATAAAGCAACCAAGTGAACTGTATGTCTGCACTAATGCAAGATAACACATTCATATGCCCAAAGCAGAACTATCATTCAGACACAGATGTTCATGATATGCAATGCTGACTCATAGTGTTTGCTATCATCAAAATCACAGGGGCACAACAACATTAGGGGAGCGTGTCATAAGGGCCAAAAGATGCCGAGAAGTAGGCCAGAAAAGCCAAGGGGCATTAGGGAAGCAGGCCGTATAAGTCGGGAGATGCTGGGAAGCGGGCTACAAAGTCCAAAGGTTGGGGGAGCAGGTTACGAGAGCCAAAGCTGAGAAGCAGACCACGAAGGCCAAAGGGAAGTGGGCTACAGAAGCCAAAATGTTGGGGAAGCGACTACGAGAGCCGAAGTTGGGAAGTGGGCTATAAAAGCTGAAGCTGAGAAGCAGGCTGCAAAGAGTCGAAGTTGAAAAGTAGGCTACAAGCGCCAAAATTGGGAAGCAGGTTATAAAGAGCCGAAGTTGGGAAGCAGGCTACAAGTGCCAAAATTGGGAAGTGGGCTGCAAAGAGCCAAAGTTGGGAAGCAGGCTGCAAGAGCTGAAATTGGGGAGCAGGTTATAACAGCCGAAGTATGGGAATCGGGCTGCGAGAGTCGAAATTGGGAAGCGAACTGCAAGAGCCGAAGTTGGGGGAAGCGGCTACGAGAGCCAAAATTGGGAAGCAGGCCACGAGAGCCAGAGATATTGAAAAGCGGGCTGTGAAAGCCCGAGCTGGGGAGCAGGCTATAACAGCCGAAGTATATGATGCAGGCTGCGAGAGCCGAAATTGGGAGGCATGCTGTAAGAGTCGAAATTGGGAAGTAGGCTGCAAGAGCCGAAATTGGGGAGCAGGCTATAACAGCCGAAGTATGGGAAGCGGGCTGTAAGAGCCGAAGTTGGGGGAAGCGGCTACGAGAGCCAAAATTGGGAAGCAGGCCACGAGAGCCAGAGATATTGGGAAGCGAGCTATAAAAGTTGAAGCTGAGAAGCGGGCTGCACAGAGCTGAAGTTGAAAATCAGACTACAAGAACCAAAATTGGGAAGCGGGCTGCAAAGAGCCGAAGTTGGGAAGCAGGCTACAAGAGCCAAAATTGGGAAGCGGGCTACAAAGAGCCGAAGTTGGGAAGCGGGCTATAAAAGTCAAAGTTGGGAAGCAGGCTAAAAGAGCCAAAATTGGAAGTGAGCTGCAAGAGTCGAAGTTGGGAAGCAGGTTGCAAGAGTCAAAATTGGGAAGCGGGCTGCAAAAGCCAAGAGTTATTGAAGAGCGTGGTGGGACGGATGGATTAATCTTGATAGTGGGCTGTGGTCGAAATGGCTGAGCTGAAGGGCGTTGGGTAGCAGGCCGGGAGGCCAGAAAGATGTTACGGCAGCAGGACGTAAATCCTTAGTGACGTCAAGAAAGCAGGCTATAAAAGCCAAGGGATACTAGGGCAGCTGCCTATAAAGCCCATGGGATGTCGGAAGCAAGCCATAAGAGGCCAAAGGATAACAGGAGTAGGCCGCGAGAGCCCGGAAGACATTGGGGAGTAGGCTACAGGAGCCGAAAGATCTCAGGGAGTAGGCTATAAAAGCCTAGGAAATATCGAGAGTAGGTTATTGGTAAGGCACAGTGAAGGTGACAGTTGACAATATTCAACACATGCAAGAAATTGTTGACAGCCAACCGCTGTAAAAGCCTAATGCCAATAAGGGAAGCGAGCTTCAAGGGCTGAAGGGTAACCTAGGCAACAGGCTGTGAGTGCCAAGGGATGTCGAAAGCAGACTATGAGAGTCAAAAAGAAGAGTCTCTTTTTGTTCTCTGGCTGGGAGAAGGATCCGAACCAATGTGAGATGTCTATTCTTCTGCTCTCTAGCCGGGGGAGGATCAAACCAAGGTGAGAGGTTTCTTTTTGTAATTCTCTGGCCGGGGAAGGATCCGAACCAAAGTGGAAGGTTCATTCTTTGATTCTCTGGCCAGGAAAGGATCCGAACTAAAGTGAGAGGTTGATTCTTTGATTCTCTGGCCAGGAAAGGATCAGAACCAAAGTGAGAGGTTGATTCTTTGATTCTCTGGCCGGGAAAGGGTTCGAACCAAAGTGAAAGGCTGATTCTTAATTCTCTGGCTGGGAAAGGATCCGAACCAAAGTGAAGGGTTGATTCTTTAATTCTCTGGCCGGGGAAGGGATCCGAACCAAAGTGAAGGGTTGATTCTTTAATTCTCTGGTCGAGAAAGGATCTGAACCAAAGTGAAGGGTTGATGCTTTAATTCTCTGGTCGATCAAAGGATCCGAACGAAAGTGAAAGGTTGATTCATTAATTCCCTGGCCAAGAAAGGATCCGAACCAAAGTGGAAGGTTGATTCTTTAATTCTCTAGCCGGGGAAAGGATCCGAACCAAAGTGAAATGTTGATTCTTTAATTCTCTGACCGGGGAAAGGATCCGAACCAAAGTGGAAGGTTGATTCTTTAATTCTCTGGCCGGGGAAAAAATCTAAACCAAAGTGAAAGGTTGATTCTTTAATTCTCTGGCCGGGGAAAGGATCCGGACCAAAGTGAAAGGTTGATTCTTTAATTCTCTGGCCGGGAAAGGATCCGAACTAAAGTGGAAGGTTGATTCTTTAATTCTTTGGTCGGGAAAGGATCCGAACCAAAGTGGAAGGTTGATTCTTTAATTCTTTGGTCGGGAAAGGATCCGAACCAAAGTGAAAGTGATGTGACACGATATGCAGCGGAGGACAAAGATATCAATTTGATGTGTCGCGACTCCCTTGGACCTAGGATAGCAAGCAGCACTATGAGTCGGCAACGTCGCACATGCGGTTTCGCTCGTGGAAGCACACTCGGATCCGTAGAAGGACCGGCGATGGTGGTGAGGGTCCGAGGTTGGACCTCGGGGCTCCAAGGGTCGGCCGGATAGGGATAGAGACCAATGGGCCAGGGATGCCCGATTTCAAGGGCGGCCGGCACGCCGAGGGCGTGGGATGCAATGGCTCTCTCTCAACTCGCTCCGCGGTGAACACTTGATTGGATTGAATTATAGATCGAGCGCTCGTCTCACCTCCGACGGACAACTAAGAGCGATACTAAGCTAGCAATGGTAATAACCAGCAGCGAAGAGTGGCCAGGAGCTCACCTGATCGGCGTGAAGATGCCGATCCCGGTCGGAGACGAGGGCGAGCGGGGAAGTGTGCTCCCCGCACACTGCGCCGGTGAAGCTTCAAAACCTGTTCAAGAGTACAATTACTACACCTCGCGCAGGAGGGTGATCTCGGGGGTGGGAATTGGTTAATTGCAGACAAACACTACCACCACGCAGGGTGGGGCGGTAAGCCAGCCAGGCGGGGATGGGAGGACGGACCGAAGTGGTTAAAAAGGAAATCAATGTGGGTTCAGCTGCAATCTGGACTGCTGGATAGGGTGCTGTTGTTGGCTCTGTCCCGGGCTCGTCCGGACTCCGAATTGAGCGAAACCACCTCGCAATGATTTCTGACTTGAAGCCAGTGTTGTCTGAATTTTTGGGCGGCCTCTGGAGCCAGGGACTGACGACACCAGCGACTGAACCGAGTCGGCAGATGTGGTCTCTGGCCGGACCTGTTCTATAGCAGCAGGTTGCAAACTCTGTTGTGAGCTCTCCCGAACTCCGAATGGCACGAAACCAGCGTCATCGTCTCCGTGGTCGAGGTAGCTTTCAGCTGGAGTTGATGGGGCTGCGATCCAAGGCTGTGGACGATCGGTGTGCCCTGAAGAGTAGGCACTGGTCGCTGCAGACTGCAGGAGGCAGATCCACGCGACGGAGGGATAAAATTTGTAACTCTGGATCCTGGACGCCGAATGTCGTTCCATTTCTTGATTCTGGTCGTGGACAGATGGAGGAAGAATTTTGAAGAAGAGAGTTCAGCCTGATTCCTCCACGGTTAGTCGTGGTGCAGCAACGAACCGGGTTGCAGACTCTGGCCACAGCGGCTACCAGAAATGAACAGTGGATTGCAGATGTTGTCCCGGCCGCTCCCGGATGCCAAATCTCGAGCCGCTGGAGTTTCTGGAACCGTGGACAATCCCTCTACGCTGATAAACTGATGGGGAAGCCGTCTGATGTCAGGGTGGACTGGGGGATGCCAATGAGTGGAGGCAGGTCACTGCCCACTGTGGGAGGCAGACCCAACCAGTCGAGGGAGAAAGACCAAAACTCTGACCTCCGGATGGCGAACGCACTTCCGCTTCTTGATCCAGTAAGAGGACTGGTGTAGGAAGATATTTTTAGAAGAACTCACAACTTGAATCTCTCACCGTCGGCCGTGGTGTAGCTTTGAACAGGGTTCAGGGGCTCTGCTGATGGAGCTCTGCGCAGTCGGGGTAGAACAGCCTTCCCGGATGGCCACGAACTCAGAATGGGGTGATTCCACCTCGCCTGCGAAGAGGATAGGGAGGCCTTTCCAGAAAGGTAGGCCACGCCCCCAGAAGCTTCAAGATGTTGTCGTGGTAGTCGCTGCAACTCGAGGCTGGTCTGCAGGTCAGCCTGCAAACAGAACTGAAGTTGACAAAAGGGGGGGGGTGGAGGGGTCGGCCAAGGCAATGGGAGGGTGGAGAGGGGTTGAGGGGGTCGACCCTAGGAGGGAGGGGAAGGGGGTGGACGACCTTGGGAGGTGAAGGGGCTCCTTGGGGAGGGGAAAGGGCCCTTGGGAGGTGGGAGGTTGCTTGGGGAAGGGGGAGGGATGCCTTGGGAAGGTGAAAGGGTGCTTGGGGAGGTGGAGTGATTAATGGTGAAGTAATGGGGGTCTTGGGAGGTGAAGAGACTTGCCTAGGTGGCAAGTGAGGTGGCAAGGGGTGAGGAGAGAGGGGAATTTCGAATTTTAGAGAGAGAGGGAGGGAGGAGAGAGAGGGGGTTCGCCCCTAGGAGAGAGGGAGAGAGAGAATTAGAGAGAGAGAGCTAGAGAGAGAGAGAGAAGACTCAAGGGGATTCAAGTGGGTTCAATTTTCATTCATTCATCAATTTTTCCTCTTCAAGTGGGGGATTGGGGTCCTTATATAGGAAACCCACAATTTACAATAAGTCCTCACATTGTGGACAACTGACAGAAGACCAAAGGTTGGGGAAGGGGGCGCCCATGGGCCAGGCCCAATGAACATGCCCAATAACCTACTAAGCTAGTTAATGAAACTTGGACTTAGGTAAATGACTAACTAACTTAGGTAATAGACTCAATAAAAGGCAAAAATACATGATAATGACTCAAGAAAATTGAGAGAACTAATGGCTATACTCAGAAAATGATGGCGAACAAAATGGCGAGCAGCAGGACCATGTGAAGGGGTAAGCGATGTCCCCATCATACTCCCGGGGTGCGGAGAACTCGACTCCGTCGAGTAAGGGCCCACCGGGGAAGCAGCTCAGGGTGACCTGCAATCTCCAAAACCAACGTGCACCTGCGACCAGGGGACGGCTCTTCATCCTCTCAAGGTGGCCCGGACACACCCTCATGCTGGCGATGGAACCCTGCTTGCATAGTATTGCCCCTCTGTGTACACGTCGGGCTCTCAAGGCTGTTTTGTGGAAGCACTCCGGGGTGTCCCTCTTAAAGGAAGTTATAGGCTCAAAGTACTCACTGGGATTCACCGCGGTGCCCATGTAGGGTGCCGGATCAGCCGCATGATAATTGGGGTATATCCCATAGCCCATTAGTAAATCTAATCCATAAGCCAAGTTTGCCAAAGCCACTCGGAACATGAAATGTAGCAACCCTAATAAATGAATAATTGAAATGAATTAAAACATATATATTACAGAAGTAATATATATAAAAGGAATAGGGTTAATTGGACGAAATAAAACAAATTAAAAATAACGCCTCTTATTAGGGCGTTAATTCAAAAAGAAACGCCTCTATCAAAGGCGTGACTAAAGAAAGGACGCCCACACGTGCGGTCGTCAACTCTCACGACCAAATAGGCAAGTAAAAGAAACGCCCATATATGGGGCGTGTTTCAAAAACAAGGAACGCCCTTATCCAAGACGTTTCTTAAGAAACGACCTGAACTAGGTCGTTAATTAAAGAATCGACGCCCTTACCTAAGGCGTTAATTAAAGAATACACGCCCTGACCAAAGGCGTTAATTCAGTTCGGGACTCGTTCGAACCCAGAGCTCATCCAGGGAAAGATTAACCTAATCTAGTAAGTGTCTATTAGAGTAAGGACTCTATTAGGGATATACTACCCTCACACAATCACTAACTCTAATAGGACTTCCAAAGTCTTATAAATAAACCTGTTCGGCCAACCCTAAATCTATTTGGACGAACTACTGCTGCACGGTACGTGAAGAACAAACTGTTCTTCATATTCCCTTTTGTTTTTCTTGCTTCAGATTATATGAAGAATAATTAGTTTTCTTCTTGTTCAGGAAACTCTGCTACTGCCGTCGAAGAATAGGTAATATTCTTCTATCTTTTTTCCTTAAACGTCGATTATAACTATGAAGATTATTAACATCTTCATCTTCCCTCTTTTTCTCTTCCTCTACAGGTTCTGTAGCGTGAAGATCTTTGAAGAACATTTGTTCTTCTTCCGGCTGCTGCTGCTGTTGCGGATTTTCGTTGCAACAGAGCTCATCTTCTATCTCATCCTTCACGTTCCATTAAAGGTAGGATTTTCTCAAGTTACTGTAGCCCAAATGAAATTAATGCAAGATATATATATATATATATAAGCATGTCATGCATATGATTATTATAGTTTTCATGCGTTTTCTGAAATATTTTGAAAGAAACGCCCTTGATTAGGGCGCTAATTTAAAAGAAACGACCATACTAGTGGTCGTCAATTTAATATTTGACGCCCTCTACGCAGGCGTTAATTTCATAAGAATCGCATGTGATTAATAATTGATCCTGTTTAAAAATTACAATACATATGAAATATTGATTTTTAATATCTTGCATGACTCTGTGAATTCCTGTTAAATTTTACTGCCATGACATGTCTCCTGTCTCTCGAAATATTATTTATTAAAATATCGTGAATCCCTTGAAATTCACGACTTGGACAAAGTCGTTTTCCATATTCTAACGCCCCAGTACAAGGCGTGAATATTAAAAGTAACGCCCCTTCCTAGGGCGTGTATCTGTTAAAAACCTGAAATTCACATATTCTGTAAAAATGGAATTATAAAGTAACGCCCCTTCCAAGGGCGCGTTTTTGATAAATTTCTGAGAATAATTATATCCTGTCGAATATGTAAATGATGAGACGCCTGCCCCTGCAGTCGTCAACTTTTAAGAAACGCCCCCAGTAAAGGCGTGTTTTTGATAAATTAATGAAATAATGGAAATTCTGCAAATTGGCAATATATGTAAACGCCCTTCAGTTAGGCGTTAATTACTTGAGACACGACTTGACCTAAGTCGTTATTTTACTGTAAACTGATTTTTCCTCTGATTTGCTAAACCGATGGTTTATATATTATACATATATATATATATCGGCACTATTCTCCACTCCGTGAGTATAGTCCCAGGTTTCATGTTGATTTATCGATCACACTCAACTCTCATTGACATACAAGCTCTCCATTGGACATTCCGTTCCTTTGGACTAGCGAGTTAGTCATAGAGACCTCCGTAAGACTCCTCGTAGCCTTGGATTCCCTCAAGGCCGACTGAGCTGGTTGTACCCTAAAAACCCATTACACAGTTTTTGCCATGTCAACCTAAAGAAAACATGGTATACCGGCCCTTATGATTATACAAAGAGTATATCATAAGAAATTCTTAATGGGATGATGATATCATGCCATATCATGTCGTTCTTGTAAACCTCAATTCTATGATAAGAATGAGGGTATCTTACCTTTGATATACTGTTCATGTGGACCTCAATTCTATATAAAGAATGTCCATATTGATTTGTCATGGTACCTAAGTTAAAGGAACCATAATCTACCTAGTTTTACCGACATCGTGATTATACCGTTATTATCGCCATTCTATGTCCTTTGTCATATTTTGGACTCTATTCTATCAAAGTTGTCATACGTATCTACAAGCTTGATTATTGAAATTCTATATTGGCTATATAAACAAGAGTGGATGTCAAAACACATGATAAATGCCTGCGCATATAGGGCCCGATCTGGTCCTGGGAGGAGCACCCGAAAGTACTTGTGCCCATGGGAGTTAAAATGATAAGGTATCTGGCATTATACCGAGTACTTGACTTGCTTGATTGGACATTCCACACACATCTTGTACTTGAATCGTACTTGACTTTACATGAAATGCGTGGCCCGAAAAAGGGTAATTTACTTGCTTGATACATGATAGCCAAAGTTCTTGACATGACTTGTTAAATGTACTTGCTTGAATATCTCGAATAAACTTGTTATCTTGTTGGAAGTTCATGACTAAGTTCATCTTATTTTCTTGATATTACATTCTCTCTATCTTGTCGTTTCATGCGAGCATGCATAGCTTTATTGCATCCATGAAAATGTAATTACTTAAACCACTTGCTAGTACTTGAGATATAATTTCCTACTGAGCGTTCGCTCATCCCGTTTGTCCCTTTCTACTTTTCAGGTAAGTCCGACGACGTTGGAAGTCAATCGGATGGGAATGGTCAAGAGTGAAAGTGATAGAGCTTCTACAAGTGTCGTCTAGTCTTTTCTATAGTTTCTTGAGTCAAATATGTATTCTTTTCCTTTTTATTTAACAGAGTATTGGATTTGTAATAGTCTATCCATTATGAAATAAAGGATTGGGTTATCTTGCTATTTTGCGCATCTCTGTCTTTGTGTCGAATACATGACCACTCTGATTGACATGATTGATATAGACACGTCGCGCATCTCCGGGTATCTTCCGCGCTCGGGGCGTGACATGAAAGGTCCAAGTCCTCGTGCCCTTGATTTGGAGGTGGCCCTAAGATAGAGTCGTTCCAATGCCACCATCGCGAGGTTTCCTCCTTGGATTTCAAAGTGCCACCCGTGAGTTATAGCCCGCTCATTATGATCGTCACTACCCATATTTGGATGCTTGCTTAAATGAGTATGCTTTGAGTGATGGTGCGGTGGGGGTGGGAAGTATGTGGTATGCAAAGGGGGACCGGGGCAACCATACATAGACCTATCATTCATGGATGTGATGAGGCATCTTGTGGACTCAGGGGGGCCTGGGAAACCATAGGCGGATCTATTGTGTATGGCTGTGAGAGTTACCGGGGGACCCGGACATCCACGTGTGTTCCATTCAAGTGTAAGGGCTATGAAGAATGTGGGTGGACCAGCACAACCAAATGTAGGCCAGTTATGCATTGAGCCTAAACTGTGCGTGACATGCATGGGAGGGCTGGACTCATGACCCTTGTCGAATGATGTGACATGCCAAGATGGGTGCTTTCTTCTCCTAGAGATGATGACCATGTGTGTGGGTATGGGGTGGCCTTTAAGCTCCCATTTGTAAGGGTCGAAGGGATCATAGTAGGTATGCATCATGGGGTGGGGCACTACCTTGTTCCCTAGGTGTATACTGCCCATGGTCATGGTTCCCTTGGTGTGGACTGGGTCTAGGACGAGGTGTGTTGGTTCTAGCATGGTGGGTGAGGGTAGGAGGGAGTGGGTGGTGGGTAGGGCGGTCAGGTCCCATGGGTTCATTGTCTTCCATAGGGTGGGATCAAAGGGGTCATGGAATGTGTTACCAAGGGTGAGGTGTTCTTTCACCTCAAGGTCTCCAAATGATGGTGAGTCCTCCTCCTTAAATGTAGTAATTGAACCGAAGTTCGAGGAGGGTTGGTTGGTCATGATTGGAGGGCTTGGTATCCTACCCGAAATAAGTAACTCCAATTCGCGGATAGCATCGGTCTCTTCGGGAATGGGGAGGGATAAAAGAAGGTCGCTAGTGTAGCAACCCACAGTGTGAATGGAAGAGATGGACCCGACACATAGATGTAGGAGGTTAAGAATCCTAGGTTGGTCGGCTACAGTGGTCAACATGCCAGTTAGCTTCATTTTCCAAGTTAGACCCTCAAGAAAATCCCCTAATGTTTCCACCTGATAGGATGATTGGATTGTGGTGTGATAGGTGGATAAGGGTACTATAGGAAGGTTTTGCTCCATGGGTGGGTAAGCATGGACCATGAGATCTCCAAATGGGTTCTCCTTTAGCCAACGTGAAAGGGGTTCTCCTAAGATAAGCTCGGTCCCTATTAAGGAGGGTGGTGTAAGGTGAAGACCACCATGTGAAGTTCCTTCTTCTTCCTGGACATGGGCGATCTCTATGGCGGGGGTTGGTGTGTTTACCTCTATGGGGTCGGGTATGGGAATCATGGGTTCCTCTATCAAGGAGGTGAGATGGTTCCTTGAGGGTGGGGTGGTGAGGGTAGGTGTGTGGTACCCCCGGGGTGGGAGGTAAAGGGGAACTTGGTTTGGGATCGGTAAGGGGAGAAGTGGAGGCCTCGGTTGGGGTTGGGTAGGGATTGGTAGTGGAAGATGGATGGGTTGAGGAGGATTGGGTTGATTGGTTTCAGGGGGTGTGTCTCTTTTAGGGGAAGATGGAGGGGTGGGTTTGGGGTCCAAGGAAGTTTGTGGAGTGTGGGTTGGTGGGAGAGTTTTGGGTGGGGTGGTGGTGGCCATCATGGGCCTTGGTGGAGTGGACATGGGGTCCATACGGGTTGGAATGGTGAGGGTGGATTGAGCCATAATGCTTCCTCCACTTGGGATGGGAACTTCTTTGCCTAACCCATGATATTGTGATTCATACTCCTCTGCCCAATCGGGGGGGGGCCTCATATTCCTCAACTTCAATCTCATTCCTTTGTGGTGTGGGGGTCTTGCTCTCCAGGGGAGTGGGAAGGCCTTTTGGCGATGGGGTGGTGCAAGTTGGAATTATTTGGGGTGGTGGAGTTTGGACCCTAAGGGAGGTGAAGATATTCTTAATCTCAATCCTTAGTTCTTCTAATGAGTCTTGGGGTCTTTTGGGTGGTGGGGTTTTGGTCCTAGTGGAGGGTTCAGATGAACTGGGCGAGAAAGGAGGAGTGGGAGTGCTCCTCGGGTAATGGGTCTTAAGGTAGGAGTGGGACGGTCGGGGAGCATAGATCTTCCTAAGCTCACTCTTCATCTCTTCCCATGAGTGAATGGGCTCTTGCCCCCAAACCCTTCTGAATCTCTCTTTGTGTTCCCACATTTTCTTAGCTAGACCCCGAAGTCGTGCCTTGGCCCTGCGGACTCTCTCGGATCCATATACCCAAGTTCTTTCAAAGTCCCTTTCCATGGTATTCTCCCACCTAAGATAGGCATGAGGATCTCCATCAAAATGAAGGTCCTCATCTACAATGTAGTCCATGTGGAGGGGGTCAATCGGACCATTTGGCCAACGAGGGGTATGCATGATGATCGGGTGATGAATGCAACTGCCCTAGGACAAGACTTAGTAGAGACAAGTCTAGAACTTGCTCTGATACCAATTTGATGTGACACGATATGCAGCGGAGGACAAAGATATCAATTTGATGTGTCGCGACTCCCTTGGACCTAGGATAGCAAGCAGCACTATGAGTCGGCAACGTCGCACATGCGGTTTCGCTCGCGGAAGCACACTCGGATCCGTAGAAGGACCGGCGATGGTGGTGAGGGTCCGAGGTTGGACCTCGGGGCTCCAAGGGTCGGCCGGATAGGGATAGATCCCAATGGGCCAGGGATGCCCGATTTCAAGGGCGGCCGGCACGCCGAGGGCGTGGGATGCAATGGCTCTCTCTCAACTCACTCCGCGGTGAACACTTGATTGGATTGAATTATAGATCGAGCGCTCGTCTCACCTCCGACGGACAACTAAGAGCGATACTAAGCTAGCAATGGTAATAACCAGCAGCGAAGAGTGGCCAGGAGCTCACCTGATCGGCGTGAAGACGCCGATCCCGGTCGGAGACGAGGGCGAGCGGGGAAGTGTGCTCCCCGCACACTGCGCCGGTGAAGCTTCAAAACCTATTCAAGAGTACAATTACTACACCTCGTGCAGGAGGGTGATCTCGGGGGTGGGAATTGGTTAATTGCAGACAAACACTACCACCACGCAGGGTGGGGCGGTAAGCCGGCCAGGCGGGGATGGGAGGACGGACCGAAGTGGTTAAAAAGGAAATCAATGTGGGTTCAGCTGCAATCTGGACTGCTGGATAGGGTGCTGTTGTTGGCTCTGTCCCGGGCTCGTCCGGACTCCGAATTGAGCGAAACCACCTCGCAATGATTCCTGACTTGAAGCCAGTGTTGTCTGAATTTTTGGGCGGCCTCTGGAGCCAGGGACTGGCGACACCAGCGACTGAACCGAGTCGGCAGATGTGGTCTCTGGCCGGACCTGTTCTGTAGCAGCAGGTTGCAGACTCTGTTGTGAGCTCTCCCGAACTCCGAATGGCACGAAACCAGCGTCGTCGTCTCCGTAGTCGAGGTAGCTTTCAGCTGGAGTTGATGGGGCTGCGATCCAAGGCTGTGGACGATCGGTGTGCCCTGAAGAGTAGGCACTGGTCGCTGCAGACTGCAGGAGGCAGATCCGCGCGACGGAGTGATAAAATTTGTAACTCTGGATCCTGGATGCCGAATGTCGTTCCGTTTCTTGCTTCTGGTCGTGGACAGATGGAGGAAGAATTTTGAAGAAGAGAGTTCAGCCTGATTCCTCCACGGTTAGTCGTGGTGCAGCAACGAACCGGGTTGCAGACTCTGGCCACAGCGGCTACCAGAAATGAACAGTGGATTACAGATGTTGTCCCGGCCGCTCCCGGATGCCAAATCTCGAGCCGCTGGAGTTTCTGGAACCGTGGACAATCCCTCTACGCTGCTAAACTGACGGGGAATCCGTCTGATGTCAGGGTGGACTGGGGGATGCCAATGAGTGGAGGCAGGTCACTGCCCACTGTGGGAGGCAGACCCAACCAGTCGAGGGAGAAAGACCAAAACTCTGACCTCCGGATGGCGAACACACTTCCGCTTCTTGATCCAGTAAGAGGACTGGTGTAGGAAGATATTTTTAGAAGAACTCACAACTTGAATCTCTCACCGTCGGCTGTGGTGTAGCTTTGAACAGGGTTCAGGGGCTCTGCTGATGGAGCTCTGCGCAGTCGGGGTAGAACAGCCTTCCCGGGCGGCCACGAACTCAGAATGGGGTGATTCCACCACGCCTGCGAAGAGGATAGGGAGGCCTTTCCAGAAAGGTAGGCCACGCCCCAAGAAGCTTCAAGATGTTGTCGTGGTAGTCGCTGCAACTCGAGGCTGGTCTGCAGGTCAGCCTGCAAACAGAACTGAAGTTGACAAAAGGGGGGGGGTGGAGGGGTCGGCCAAGGCAATGGGAGGGTGGAGAGGGGTTGAGGGGGTCGACCCTAGGAGGGAGGGGAAGGGGGTGGACGACCTTGGGAGGTGAAGGGGCTCCTTGGGGAGGGGAAAGGGCCCTTGGGAGGTGGGAGGTTGCTTGGGGAAGGGGGAGGGATGCCTTGGGAAGGTGAAAGGGTGCTTGGGGAGGTGGAGTGATTAATGGTGAAGTAATGGGGGTCTTGGGAGGTGAAGAGACTTGCCTAGGTGGCAAGTGAGGTGGCAAGGGGTGAGGAGAGAGGGGAATTTTGAATTTTAGAGAGAGAGGGAGGGAGGAGAGAGAGGGGGTTCGCCCTTAGGAGAGAGGGAGAGAGAGAATTAGAGAGAGAGAGCTAGAGAGAGAGAGAGAAGACTCAATGGGATTCAAGTGGGTTCAATTTTCATTCATTCATCAATTTTTCCTCTTCAAGTGGGGGATTGGGGTCCTTATATAGGAAACCCACAATTTACAATAAGTCCTCACATTGTGGACAACTGACAGAAGACCAAAGGTTGAGGAAGGGGGCGCCCATGGGCCAGGCCCAATGAACATGCCCAATAACCTACTAAGCTAGTTAATGAAACTTGGACTTAGGTAAATGACTAACTAACTTAGGTAATAGACTCAATAAAAGGTAAAATTACATGATAATGACTCAAGAAAATTGAGAGAACTACATGGCTATACTCAGAAAATGATGGCGAACAAAATGGCGAGCAGCAGGACCATGTGAAGGGGTAAGCGATGTCCCCATCAGAAAGGGTTGATTCTCTGATTCTCTTGAGATGGCTGTCCTGGTAGAAGGGAAAATGTTTATCGGCTTAGACGAACGGTCGTGATGCCGACCACATGAGAGGTCTATTTGTTGGATGGCTGGAGGTAGAGGGTGAAAGACCATATCTGCCTCAAGGCTCACTTTCTTTTCTTCTCTTCTTCTTTTATGTGGAGGGGTGAATGGAAAGATCACATCCGCCTGATGACTGTTCTTTTCTTTTCTGCTCTTCTTTTTATTGTGAAGAGGCGGGTTCAAAGACCATGTCTGCCTCATGTCCCTTTTTTTTTCTTTTCTTATCTTCTTCTTTTGTGTGAAGAGGCGGGTTCGAAGACCACGTCTGCCTCATGTCTTCTTTCTTTTTATTATGCTCTTCTTTTCTCATTAATGCTTCCGTACTGGGGTGTATTTCTTTTAATGTGCCCCCAGGCGGGGTATGGCTTTTCTTCATCTGCCCCCCCTAGGTCGGGAGGGTATGCCTCTTTGCTTCTGTGCCCCCGGGCGGGGTATATTCTATATGGCTTCTATGCCCCCAAGCGAGGTGTGTGTTTCTTCTTTAAATGCCCCTAAACCGGGGTGTATTCATTATGGCTCCTGTGCCCCCTAGGCGAGGTGTGTTCCTCTTCATGTGCCCCGAGGTCGGGAAGTATTTCCCTCCAAATGCCCCTAAGCCGGGGTGTATGTTGCTTCCATGCCCCCAGACCGGGGGTGTGGCTTTTGCCTTCATACCCCCAGGCCGGGATGTATTCTGCTTCTAGTGCCCCCAGAGTGGGGTGTATTGCTGCTTCCGATGCCCCCAAGGCGGGGTGTAATTCTTGCTTCTTACGCCCCCCCCAGGCGGGGTGAATTCTTCTTCTTTGCCTATATGCCCCCAAGCGGGGTGTATTCCTTTATTCATATGCCCCTAGGTCGGGGAATATTGTTTGTCCTACTTTAGATGCCCCAAGGGGGGGGTGTATGTTGCTTCATGGACCTCGAGGCCGGGGTGTATTCCTCTTCATGCGCCCCTAGGCCGGGGCATTTTCTTCATGTGCCCCCAGGTTGGGATGTAACTTTTCTTCTGTGCCCCCAAGCGGGGTGTATCTTTCATGGCTTCTAGGCCCCCAAATGGGGTGTAAGTTCTGCTTCTTATGCCCTAGAGCGGGGTATGTTTCTCTTCGTATTCCCCTTAACCGGGGCATACCTTTTGCTTCTTATACCCCCATGGCGAGGTGTACTCCGCTTCTTCTGCCCCGACACACTAGGGCATGTTTACTTCTTGTGCACCCAGGGTGGTGTGTGTTTCTTTCTTTGTGTGCCCATGGGACTCGGGGAATGTTGTTTGTCCTGCTTCAGATGCCCCTGGGACGAGGTGTATGTTGCTTCATGTGCCCCCTTATGGCGGGGTACATTTCTTCTTCAAATGCCCCCAAGTCGAGGTGAGTTTCTCTTTTTGTGTGCCCCCAGGCGGGGTATAGTCTTTGCTTCTCATGCCCCCATAGCGGGGTGTAGTTCTTCCTCAAATGCCCCTAAACCGGGGTAGATTTTTTTGAATACCCCTAAGCCGGGGTGTATTCTTCATAGCTTCCTTGCCCCCGTGGCGGGGTAAGTTGCTTCTTCAAATGCCCCTTAGGCGGGGTATACCTTTCTTCGTATGCTCCCAGGTTGGGATGTATGTCTCTTTGCTTCTGTGCCCCCATCTGACCGGGGTGTATCCTTGCTCTCTTTTCTTTTATACACCCCTATGGCAGGGTATACTTCTCTTCATGTGCCCCTAGATCATGGTGTAACTCTGTTGCTTGTTGTGCCCCCAGGTCGGGGTAGATTCTTCTGCTTCTTCTGCCCCAGAGTGGGGTATGTCTTTTGCTTCATGTGCCCCCATGGCGGGGTATGTTTCTTCTTCAAAAGCCCCTAAGCCGGGGTGCATTCTTTGTCTCATATGTCCCCCGGGTCGGGGTGTGTTTTACTTCTTATGCACCCCGGGCAGGGTGTGTTTCTTTCTTTGTATGCCCCTAGGCCGAGGTGTGTTTCCTTATTTGTGTGCCCCCAAGCCGGGATGAGTTCCTTTGCTTCTTGCGCCCCCCCAGGGCGGGGTGTATTGCTTCTTATGCCCCCATGGCGGGGGTGGATTCTGCTGCTTCTTATGCCCCAGAGCGGGGTATACCTCTCTTCATATGCCCCTAAGGCAGGGTGTGTCTCCTGCTTCTTATGCCCCCATGGCGGGGTATGTTTCTACTTCAAAAGCCCTTAATCCAGGGTGTATTCTTTTACTCTTTATGCCCCTAGGTCGGGGTGAAACTCTGTTGCTTCTTATGCCCCAATGGTAGGGTACATTTCTTCGTTAAATGCCCCTAAGTCGGGGTGTAACTTTTGCTTTATGTGCCCCCGAGTCGGGGTGGATTCTCTTCATGTGCCCCCATGGCGGGGTGTGTTTCATCTTCAAATGCCCCCGAAACAGGATGCAACTTCTTATTTTCATGCCCCTATGCGGGGTGTTTTTTTTTGCTTCATACGCCCCCATGGCGGGGTACATTCCTTCTTGAAATGCCCCTAAGCCGGGGTGCAACTCTGTTTCTTCTTATGCCCCCAGGTCGGGGTGCAACTCTGTTTCTTCTTATGCCCCCAGGTCGGGGTAAATTCTTCTCACGTGCCCCCGAGTCGGGGTGTATTCTCTTCATGTGCCCCCAGGAGCGGGGTGTATTCTTTCTTGCCTCTTATCCCCCATGGCGGGGTATATTTATGCTCTCTTCGGGAGTGGTGGTAGTGCTTGGATTCATTGCTATAAAGCATTCCCCACAGCGGACATGAATTTATTAAGCTACAGTTGCGGCTTGTCGGATCTTTTGACAGCCACCCAAGGGGCCGTCTTATGCAGGATAGAGGCAGCTGGAAGGTGGAATGGATCGGGGCATCACACCACTCACTTGGACCCTCTTAGAGTCAGGCGGGATGTCGGCCTTCTTCTTGTTCTCTTGCTCGGCAATGCTTGCCAACTCTTCCTCTTTTTTTTATCCTTCTCTTTTCTTCTCTTCCCTTTTTGTATAACAGACCAAGGTGGGTGCGCAGGAGAGCGCTCACCCCCTCAGGGAGGGGATGAGTGGTTCGCTCCACCGCATCAATCTCACAGTGGTAATCCTTGTTCAGCATGGGTCTCGACAGATATGGTCGTACAACCCTCTCTCGCCAATTCTTTCTCCTCTTCTTCTTTTTGTTTCTTTCTTCCCGTTTTTTCTTCTTTTCTTTCTTTTCTTCCTCTTAGGGACGGGGGGTTGACTTCCCCTCCCTTCTTCTATCTTTCTCTTCTTTTTTTTTAGCGGCCTTCATGATTCCTGGAAGCTTCAGGTGCCTCGGAGTAGTATCTTCGAGGCCACAAAGACAATTTCTCCCTAGTCCAGCTTTTCTCCCCATAGGACTGGCGAGGACAACACCTGTAATTCACCAAAGCAGGCAAACATCATTTATTAGGAGGCCATGAGGCCCTGAATCCCGGCGAAGAGATGAAGGGTGGTTTAGGTCCCACCGGGCGTGCCAGACTTGTGGATGCACTTTTCGACACGCTCATTTATTTGTTTCTTTAAAGTTGGTTTATTCGTTTATCGGGTTTATTAAGTGCGTGGGCGTGCCAGTCACAAAGTGACGATTTATTATGCGCTCGATCTGACTAATCAGATGATTGTGTGGTTCATGTCGGGACCAAAACCCGCCGCGCCATAAAGGTCACGGCGTCATTTACATCCCCTCGGAGAGGGGAACACCCTTGATTAATCGTCGGGAATCAGGGCCTCATGGCCAGGAAATTATATCGAGAGAAACAAGTCGATAGCGGTCTCGGATCAGTCGGAAAGCCCGATGTCTAGGGAATCAAGCATTCGAAACATGTTGGTCACTCAAGAGACCAGTTAATGTTCGGACGAGTGTCCGGCTCGAGAATATCGTAATCGTCACGGGAAAATCGGAGCATATGTATGCGGGGTACGGTAAATTTATTGTTCAGAGGGACGGGAAACATTCGGTTGAATCCCGATTAGGATGATAAGAAATCAGTGAGTTTATTGGCCCAGCGTGAGATCGAATCAGGACCATTCCAGGGGCTCCTCCCGTGGTCCAAACGAGGCCTGCATGGGCATCGTTAATATTTCGGGTGCCGAAGAGCAGCGGGAAAGTGTCCCAGGATTAGATTCTAAAACAAAGGCGTATACAGAGATTGCTGGCTATAGGCCTAGGATGTGGGTCAGACAATGACCATGGTTGGGACGAACCCGAGGTCCGAGCGTGACTCACGAAGGTCTTATCGATATTCCCATGTGTAGGGTTCGGGGAGGATGAGAGCCGCCTCATTCCGTCCAGATTTTGTCGGTCATTTGTGGACCACTTTATGTTCGGAGAAAGGTCCGTATTGAAGGTACGACGTAAACGGAAACAAATCTGTACAAACGTATGCTGAGAGATGACAATTTCAATGAAAGAGCGGAGACGAATCCCAATGGGGAAGAGTCCGGTTTGACGAACTATCAGCCCATAGCAATGTCGGATTACGACCATATTGGGATGGCTCCCAAGGTCCGAACCCGACTTGGAGGGGCAGTGTTAATGTTCCCTTTATACCGGGTCTTGAGGAGAACGAGGCTGCGGAGCGGATCTCATCATTTTTTATTATTATTTGAATTTTTATCATTATTATTTGACATTTTTTTATATTTTTTTGGGTGCGTCTATTATTATTTATTTATTTTATCATTATTTGTTTATTCATTATATATATATTTTTTGTGCTTATTATTATTATTATTATTATTATTATTATTATTCATTACCATCATTCATTTGTTATTGTTATTATTATTATTTATTATTTCTTTTATTGTTACATTTTTATCATTATTATTATATAAATTTCCCCCTTTTTATTATCATTATTGTGTTATATCTTTTTATGATGTGGTGTTTTAGATGGGGGTTTTAGGGGTGGCTATACCGCTGAAGGAGCGTGCCAGGTAGAGTTTAAAGAGTGTACCGCTAGGCTGGGCCGTGGGTGCACCGGGCAGGGTGATTGACAGTGTACCGTTGGGGGGAACAAAGGGTGTGCCGGCTGGGGTGTACTGCTGGAGGATGAGAGTGTGCCGGGTAGGATTGAGTTGGGGTGCACAGTTGGGGGAGAGTGTTGGGTTCGGTGCAGGTATTCAGAGGGGGGGTGAATGAATATGGCCTATAAAAACTTTCACCCAATTAAAATATTAGGCTCACTAACTATTTAGAATGCTAACTAGACAGATTTATCAAATCTAGAAGACTAATTAGCAGATGCGGAATTAAACAAACAGACAGTGAGCACTCTAACAAGACAAGTTAGATGAACTATAGCTCAATTTGAATTTCGATTACTTAACAGGTTAAGACACTCTAAGAGAGTTAATCAACTTTTCTGCTCAACCAGAAAGCCAACACTTAGTGCGCCCCTAATCAATCATCTAACAGAAGCAAACCACAAATATATCAAACCACTGCACAATGGGTTTTTAGGTGGTTCGGTCCAGCAGACCTACATCCACCCCACACTCAAACCGAGTGTGGATTCCGCTGACTCACAGCTTGAACAGCTGGGCATCACAGCTTGCCATACAACCGCTGGGCAACACAGCTTGACGTCCGAGGAATCCTCCTCGCCCCGCTGAGCAACACAGCTTGCTGTCCAGTGGAATCCTCCACTGCAAACCGCTGGGCAATACAGCTTAGCCGTCTAGAGGCAGCACCTCTGCAATCCGCTGACTAACAGCTTGAACAAGATGTAAAATAGGAAACAGAAAATAGAACAAGACAGTAATCTGAAAGCTGTAAACGATGAAGCACAATGTGGCTCTTAAAGAGCTGGATGGCCTGGATTTGATCCATGGTCCATCAAGAATAGATCTCCCTCGATCTCACTCTCTTTCTTCACTCTCTCTCTTTCTCTTTCTTCTCTGCTGCACTTCTCTTCTTCTCTCGATCTCTGTTCTCCTTTTCTCTCTTCCTCTTTTTCTTTTCTTCTGTTGGATCGTGGAAGCTCTCTCTCTTCTTTTTCCCTTTCTCTTCTCTCAGCTTCTACTCTCTGCTTTGATCACGATCAGCCTTCTACAGAGGATGAAGGCTTCCTTTTATAAGCAGCAGCAGCAGGCACACTGGGCGCGTATGGCTTCCACATTTCCTGCCCTAAAACTTCGGACCACGTGGCAGCATCCTGGTATCTCGTCCACCCTTGGATCACGAGCCAGGTACCTCGGATCACGTGCCCTTCATTAGTACGCATTTGAATTTGTCCTACTGCGTCGACCCTGCTATGGATAGCGTTGACGCATTGAAGACAGCCAGAGATAAGTCGCCCCTTTCTTGAACTGCTACGTCGACGCTGCCAGTTGGTGGCGTTGACGCACGAACATGTACATTTGTATATTGGCATCTCTTAAGCCGCTGCGTCGATGCTCTCAACATGCTGCGTTGACGCATTTGGACGCTGCAGCATCGATGCTGCCAATGTACTCCAGAGGCTGCAATAAGGATACTTGAACTACTGCGTCCACGCTACTTGATCAATGCGTTGACGCACCAGAGTAATCCACAGCTTCTTTCTTGATTGTTTGAACTACTGCGTCCACGCCACTTGATCAAAGCGTTGACGCATTGGTGTGTTCCAGCAGCTGAAATTGGATGTCTTCAGCCCTCTTGCGTTAAGGGATTCATTAGCCTCTTCAGTCCCTGTCAGACAGATGAAACGAAGTCATCAGTTCTAAGTTTATGCATTGCATTGTATAGACTTTGCTGTAAAGGTAAAGGCTAAAGCAACGTACAGACTTTATGATACTTAGATGAAAAACAGGCGAAAGCAATGTAGAGACTTCAGACTGCAGGAACGTGTGAACAACTAATGTGTAGACTCTTCAAACGACAGGTTTTGAAGCACAAAGGCAATGTACAGACTTTGCCTTAAAACGAATGTAAAGACTTAGAATCAAAGAGGCGTTGTGTAGACTATGAACCAGTGTACAGACTTGGAAGCTTGAGCCAATGAATAGACTTGAGACGCTTAAGGCGATGTACAGACTTGTTGAGGCTCAAGCGGTGTACAGACTTCGAAGTTCCACTGTGGATGTACAGACTTGAATGAGTGAAGACCCAATGTACAGACATTGAAGAACAAGCAGCTACAGTCCAATGTGTGGACTTGTTGTTCACTGGTGAGTGTACAGACTTCGAATGAAAACCAATGTGTAGACTTACCACCGACCATTGTGTAGACTTGAAGAATGTGAGACGATGGCTAAGACACTGCACAATCGGATGTATAGACTTTACTTAACACAGTCCAATGTACAGACTTGGAATTTCAACTGAAGGGTGTATAGACTTGACCAAACAGTCCAGTGAATAGACTTGAATAGCTGAGGCCAGTGTACAGACTTCGAAGGATGCAGACTCTGTATAGACTTCAACTCAACCATGCATGATGTATAGACTTTGTGAAACGTGAATGCGATGTACACACTCACAGCGTTGACGCTGCAGACTTGAGAATGCTCACAGCGTTGACGCTGCATGAGATGTAGGCTGTACAGACTTAGCCTAAGACAATGCCTGAGATAGACGATGTATAGACTTGCATTACTGTAGCAACGTGTAGACTTTGCCTTAGACGCTAAGTGAGACGCTCAATGTACACACTTCAAGTCCAGTGTATGGATATTGCCTTGGACTCTAAATGAAATGGACTTTAGCCAATGCAATGTATAGGCTTGAATGAGAGTCCAATGTATAGACTTGCATGATGCACAATGACACAGTCCAGTGTATAGACTCTTAGCCATGAATAAATGCAATACAGTCTGATGTGTAGACTTTGCAACCGACAGCCAATGTATAGACTTTACGAACAACACACACCAGAGTGTATAGACTATATGAATTGACTCTGCATGAGACACTCAGATGGACAGTGTTTAGACTAATGCATGAAGCAAAGCAAGAGCTCTTTCACAACAATTCCAATGCGTCAACGCATTGAGTCCACTGCGTCGACGCACCAGTTGACACATTTTATAGACCAGCTCTGGGACAGACCAGTGAGTTGACGCAATGATCCCATGCGTCAACGCATCATGCAATACTCATGCAAACTCATGCATTCAATGCTGTATATTAGACACAGTCCTATGCAATCATATCAGCAGCCATATTCAAACTGTGTTGCAATCATCAAAACAAATCAGCATGCTATCATCAAAACAATATCAAATGCACATGCTTGTGCCTAAGAGGCACAACAGAGAGTGCACCGGATAGAGAGGTTGGTGGTGTGCCGGGCTAGAGCATGATCAAGTGCACCGGGTGGAAGCTGGGCCAGGACGGTGTAGATCTAGGCCTGGGTCAGTGCAAGTTGGGGTTGGGTCGATGCAACGTCTAAGCTGGGTCAGCATAAGGTCGGTGCAACGCTTGGTTCAACCCGAGAGAGGTCGGTGTAATGTTAGAGACTGGGTCGGCGCACTTGGGCTTAAGTCTGTGCATGCTAGGAACCAGGTCAGTCCATGTGTGGGTTCTGATGAATGGAGGTTGATGCACGTGAAGGCAAGGTCGGTGCACACTTGGGTTGAAATCACTACAGCTGGGCTGAGATCGATGCGTGTTTTTGGCCAAAGTCTTAGCATATGGGTAGGGTCGTTGGATAGTGTGCCGCTATAGAAGGGTGAGCGTGCAATGGACAAGGAACCAAGGCAGTGCAGGATGGATGCGTAGAAAGTACACCAGAGAGAGAGAGAGGCACGAGTGTGCCGGCAGGGAGATGTGGAAGTGTGCCGGATGGGGTGAGGGCAGAGCGTGAACATGTGTAGGCCCAGATCAAGCTGGAGGTGTACCGGTGGGAGGCTTGATCTTGGGGGGTGTACCGGGCAGGACATAGATTTGATTGCACCAGGTAAAAGGGGTGGTTGGGACTATGTCGGAGAGAAGAAGGGAGGAAGACACAAGTGTGCCGAATGGGAAGTGGGCCAAAGGGGAAGCCAATACAGCTGGGGCAAAACCCTCATAAATGGGATAAGATCTGAGAGGAGGGTTCTGGATTGTGAAGTCTAGGTGGAGGGTTTGAGTGGCAAGCTTTCAATTCCCTGTTACGTAATTAAGTCCAAAGCCATGTTCAGTAGCCCAATTCTTTGAGTCTTGCATGGTCCCCTTGTCTTGATTAAAGTGTTTTATTATTGCCTATTTCATTTGTCTTTTAACATGTTGTTATTTCTGACAAAAATTTGACAGCATCTCCCCTTAACCCGGATGGTAGGGGAGTAAAAGGGGAACACGCCCACAAGGAGTGGCATGACCCAACAATTTGAGGTGTGTGCCAAGGTGACAACACCTTTGAGAAAATCTTGGAAAACTCAGAGAAAATGAGGAGCGAGAAATACTTGGCTGACACAAGCTAAGGGTGCACTGGGCCAACAGCAACTAGAGTGTGCCGGATAGGACTGGCCAAAGGTGTGCTGGACAGGAAATGGCCAACAGTGTGCCGGTGGACATGGCCAAGGTGTGCCGGGCGAGATTTGGCTGGGGTGTGCCGCTAGGGCACAGCCAAGGAGTGTGACGGCCACGGAAGGCACCAGGGAAGTGTGCCGGTCGAGAGAGTCAAGGGAGTGTGTCGGGTAGGGGCCTAAAGGATATGTGTGCCGGCCAAAAGAAGGCACCAAGGAGTGTTCCGGGTAGGAGGCCAGGGCAGACGCGCCAAGGGTGCACCGGGCTGAGACAAGTGGAGGGTGTGCCGATGGGAGACCTAGGTGGGAGTGTATACACCGTTGGCTTTGGAAAGAAGGCATGGGCTTCTAATAGATCTGTATGGCAGGAGGAAGGGGGATTGTGCTACAGAAAGCCACCAAAAGAGGGGGGAGGCCAGCCTTACACTACCAAGCCAGAAACACCGATTACCAGTCTAGACAGACCAATGCCATGGGAGGGCCGGTGAAACAGAGAGTTAAGAGGTTGAGGGAGGAGATAAATCACAGGCCAACGATGAAGAGGAAAGGAAAACAAAAACAAGAACAACCACAGGGGGGGGGGGCAAAACCAAAAGACACTTTTTATTCATGAAGAAATCAAAATGACAAAGATCATGGCCCGAAGGCCAAACATAATACAATGCGTCCAACAAAAGGAGGGGAGAAACGAGGAAGAGGAAAGAAAAGAAAAAAAGGTTGGGGAGAGGGTTGTAACGAGGAAGGGTAGCCATTCCCTTCACTCCATTCTTTCCCCCTCCACTACATGCAACACTCCTCTCTCTCTCTCTCTCTCTCTCTCTCTCTCTCTCTCTCTCTCTCTCTCTCTGTATTTCTTCTACCTTCTTCTTCTCTTCTTCGTTCTACCTCTTCTAGAGAGCCAGCCAGCGAGAGAGAGAGAAGCCCCCTTCTTCTCTTCGACATGAGGGGGTTTTTATACGTCCAGGGGCATTGACATCCGTTGACGAGGGGCGTCAATGGGGATTGGCCCCAGTCTTGTCTCCCGGCAGAGGGATGCTTGCGTGCCTCAATAGGGCGTCGACAGTTGGGTGTTCCCCAGCTGGTTTGACGTGGATTCACTGCGCGCCATGGGCCATAGGCAGTGACCGTTGGATTAGCTATCGTTGGCACCGGTCCAAACGCTGCAACGTGTCACCGGGTGAGGAAGAAAAGACGCTCCACCGGGTAGGAAGGCTGCCAGCTTTGCCGGATGGAGTGTACCACTGGGATGGCCTGATAGTGTGCCGCTGGGAGAGTCTGCCTAGACTGTGCCGTTGAAGGGGGCACGAAAGGGTTTGATAGTGTGCCGTTGGAGGCACCGCGAGTGTGCCGCTGGAGGGCACCCAGGGGTGTGCCGCTGGAGGCACTCACAAGAGTGTGCCGCTGAAGGCGCTTCAGGGTGTGCCGCTGGTGGCTTAGGAAGTGTGCCGCTGGAGGCAGCTGGTAGTGTGCCACTGAAGGGCACGGGCAGTGTGCCGCTGAGAGCTTCAAGAAGTGTGCCGTTGGGGGCATTTGGCTGTTGTACTGTTGGAGGGCACAAAGGGTGTGTCACTGGCAGAGGGCAGAAGTGTGCCGTTGAAGGGCACATTGAGGGTGTGCCGCTAGAGGCATTTTTAGGGTGTGCCGTTGGAAGGGCATCACGAGTGGCTTCCTTTCCTTCTTCTCATCTTCCCTTCTCTTTTCTCCTCCTTTTTATTCCCCTGCACGTAAACATGGGGTGAGAATTTGTTAGTGTCCACAACACCTCATGAGTACCGTGACCGTGGTTTTGGGTGTCCGAAGGTACCGTTTTACCTCGATTCATGTGCCCATGAGTCTTGGGGGTCCGGGTGACCCCATGTGTTCTGGGCTTTCGTGTTCTCGCTAGCTCGAGTCACCATGTATCGGCATGAGTGCGGAAGGTTATTCCCGCACATTGTAATCTTCTCCGGAAAGTGGTTTTCGTGTGGGCCGTGCGTATGGCTTGTGGATTGTGAGTCCAATTACCCAGCATGGGGCTGGAGGTTTGTTAGCTTTTTGTTGGAAGGGATTAAGTCGGCGGTTATGTCCCGCCTTAAAAGCCATATCGTACCGTGGATTCTGACCTAGGAGTAGGCTAGATTGACAGCGTGGAGCTGTCCCTGTGCAACGGTCTTGACTCGAGTCTTGTGACTCAAGGACCGTTGGGTTAGAAGGTCTAGTGGGCTATCCAGAGTCTGGTGGTCTCGAGCCACCTGTTACTCTATGTTACTCGCAATGGGTGCGTGCGTGATTTTCGTGATCACGTTAGTGACTCCCCACTTGTCGTAGCCTTCTTACAACACCCGTGTGCTGATCCACCAGGGAGTGGGGGAGCGGCTTGCCCGAGAGAGACGATTTTTAGGCTAGTTATCATAGGGCCCCTTCGTGCAACCTGAGTCCAGGCTTGGGGAAAGAACCAACTAGAATATCTGACCTAGGGCACATGGTCTGTGTGTGCACACGTGGTTGGGGGTGTTGGACCCACGCTGGTGAGCACGACCCCAGCTAGTCCTTGTTTTGTGTTCCTGGTTACTATGGTGTCCCGGTCTCCGCCAGGGACGTCGTAGAGAGACACTTGAGGCTACGGACTAAGTCGTCAATGGATGCATCCGGCCTTGTTTCTGGTGGGCAGGTACTCTCGTCACGTGACGTGAGTTTCTAGAGACTCGAGTTTCCCTTTCCCGTCTGCGAGAGGTGGTTTTGCGTATAGTTTCCGTTGATTTCCCGAGGTAGAGGTCTAGGGATGCCGGTGAGTGTTACCGAGGGTCTTTTCCCTAGACGGTGTTAGGTTCACGACTGCGAGGTCGTGACCATTTCCGGACCGCGTGGTTTTAGGTTGGGCCTTTGTCTATGAGACGGGCCTCTACGGCAGTGGTGTCATAATGGTTCTCCTGGATGTATAGCCAGAGGTTTCCCCATTAGTTCGGTGGTCCCCCGACTGTGAGATCGGGGCGTATTTTTCGGTACAGTAGTAGCTGTAGAGCCAAAGTTTTGCCAGCCACCAGGTTTGCTGTTCCTGCTATAGTTGCTACTTTCCGCTATCGGCGTTGTTTACGATTGGGGTTCCGTGGGACCCCTACTGAGCTAGTGATAGGAGGCTCACCCCTACTTTTTAGGTGTGGCGGTTCTTCCTTGAGGTTCGAGGGTGCTGTGCGGAAGTTTTTAGTTGTCATCTTGCCGGGCCGAGTGTTCACTCGGTGTTGGGTATGCTCTTCTGCCTTAGACTGTACTTTGTTGGACTGAACTCTATTGTAGTTATTTATTTATTTCTATTAATTATTGAATTATCTTACTTTATTTCCTTTTTCTTTGTACCTCCACACTCCTTTTAGCCCTTCCGAGCCCTCCCGCTCGTGGGCGGCGGACCAGGATTCGAATGGTATCGGGTTCTTTCCGGTATCCGGATCTTGGGTCGCTACAACTTGGGTGTTCTGCTTCTTGTAAGCTAATGGGTCGAAGCATTCTTTGTTGATCATTGTTGTTACCCTGCATCTTGTAGGCGCGTAGGTCGACTCACTCTTGAGTGCTCTGACCTCTGATAATTCTACCCATGCCCTTGCTATTTCATTTCAGCAAATTGAAGACACTTTGCACCTTGAACTTCTTTCAGTCTGTGTTGTCATAAAATTGGAGCTTGAGTTGACTTGCCTACTTTTGCTCAGTTGCCCTAACTGCATAGGATTCTTACTGCAGCCTGCTGCTGTTGTTG